>SNQJ01S0048232.1:9191-36915 GCA_010110895.2 Picea sitchensis | reverse complement strand
CATTCTGCCTTTAATGGGGGGGGTCCGGAATAGTGTGGCGTGTGAAGTGGGTCCCTCCCTGCCATGACGACCACCATGTCGCATTTCCCTCTTGCCCCTTGTATGCCACCTAACCGCGCAACAGGGCGTTTCTCATTGGCTATTCTCTACCCCTGTTGAGGTTTGTTCCTATTGGCCATTCACTGATCCCGTAGGGATTCATCCCCATTGGACGCTCGCTAGCTCTACCGGGATTCGGCGGTTGCAGAGTCGAATGTTTGGACATTACTGTAGCGCTGAAGCGCGAAATACAACAGACACTGCATTCAAATTGAACCGTGAACATAACCCACAATCACATGGGAACGGAGGAGGAGAGAGAAAGAGAAAGCTTACGCTGGGCCTCCATGGGGATTTAGGGGTTCAAGTCCGACAGAGGACTGGAAAAATTTGATTTAGGTAGCGGGTATGTTACAGGTACCCACTGAAATTCTCTTATTCAAGATAATTTTAGTAGGTAGTTATGTGGGCACAACACGCAAGAGGAAGTATATTCTAAGTTTAGCACATGTAGGGAAAAGTGTGGGGTTATAATCCCCGAAATTAATGACTCGACGATCAGTTTTGAAACACAACTACTTGCATGAAAAATGGTTCACAAATATCAGAAGAATGAATGCAGTATTGGGGTAGTTCTTATAGCTGAGTGTTGTGTTAAAGGGACTCATATGGCCTGGACTCCCTACTTGTTGAAACAATTCATCACCGATTTTATTTATGTGCAGGATGAAGGAAACAAATTTCACTATAGATGGGTCTTCCTACTACTGAGTATGGTACTATGGAAACCACCCCCCATTTTTTAAATAAACATGGACACTACCCCATATTTTCTTTCTCCCTAGTTCTTGCCTCTCCAACATTCCAAGGATGTAGAGGTCTGCGCCACGGTGGCCAAAACCTTCTACCAATGGTACACATAGTTGATAAATGATTCTACTGAGAGGGTCTGCATCCCAACCCACATATTTGATAGGTAGGCACTCCATATTCAATTTAAATGTAATTTCCATAATTTGTTAATATATTCCCAAGTAGCTATAGGAAATACGGAAGTAGTACTCCCCTTCTATATTACAAAGACAAATATCATGGAGGGAGTTGCAAATTGATCGGCCAAATTTTAGCCTCCCTTTATGAAGGCGCAAGTTGAATTTGAGTTAAGGAAAAATAATTTCCAAGAACAGAATAGGGCCACAACTGCTACCCTGAATCTTGACACCCCAAATGCGTCCAAATACTGGGAATCTCCCACTTTAGCTAAACCCATACAAAGCACCAATGCATATGATGTTGATGTCGAAGGAGCCAAAAATTGAAAGTGAGCAACCAAAAATCAAGTTGCGACTCTTATCGACATTAACTACAACTCCAAAAGAGATCGCTCATCTCCACCCCTGTTCACTCCTATCCAAGAAGAAGTTACTTTACCTCGACCCACTCAAAAACTCGATCTAGTTCTAGAAAACGGTGGCGTACAACATCCCAAAAGAAAACAGAGATTGGTTCCCCAACATAGAGCCGACAGGTTACAAAGTTGATGAAGGACCTTCATGTGCAATTGGTTAGACAACATGTATTTCAAAACGAAATGATGTGCATGATGGATATTATAGACCACCAATTGGTGTTTCCCTACATACTAGAATCTCCACCTCGAGCAACCCAAGACATTGATACTTCTGGATCCAATCAGCGCAGAGTGCTCAGTGTCAACCCTCTCGCTATGATCCCCTTGGCCTCAACCATAATAGAACTTGACTTGTCATAGGTCCCAACTACTGAAATCCAGAGATTTATGTCTACCATGGTTCATGAGTTGGGGGAACACCACCAGGTTATTTCCCATGAGTAGGCCTAGCTGCAACTTCAATTTGAATAATAAATATCCAGTCATACCACCACAAGATCCCAATTAAAGTAAGAATCTCTCATGCACTAGGAAGTTGAAGTGGCACGAGAAACTTTATAGGGTTTACACATTGTTGAAGTAGTTGTGCATACATAAAATCAAGGCCAATATGTAGTTTTTATAGCTATTCATACCGATATGGTCACCACCTCAAGAAGGCCTATTCCCAGGGTTATTAACATGAGTAGGTTTCACCCGAGATTCCAACCCTAAAGAAAATGCAAGGATTCATCAAGCGCATTCATGTCCTGCAACCGCAGAATCTTGAACTTCATGTGAGGATTCAATAGGTCACACCGGAGGAGATATAACTATACAAGCATATTTCCCATGTTGCAGAAGCCATCCAGGATGGTTGAAACCACACCCAATATTTGTTATTGTTGGTCACTCAAAGCTTTAACTTGTGGGACCATTTACACAGTCCTATAGAACTAACTACTATCCCTGATCAAGTTCGAGCAATTGAGGATGAGGTCGCACAGTAGAAGCATGATATGGCTTATTTGCCTCCAAGGGAGTGCACTACTATGATGCTAGAAATTGAAACAAAAGAAAAGGAGATCATTGGATCTTGAGTTGAGAAATATAGTATGTTAGAAATGATCATTTATGTGGTTGATAAGACCTTGATATTGTATACAAAGCTCTTAGACACACAGGTTGTTGTCAGTCCTCTTATTGAAAAAATCAACACAATAGACCTGGCAGCTTCTTAGGTCATAACAGTCGAAGCTGAGGCGTCAGTTCATCTCACGTATGATCTTTAGGGCTACCTTAACAAGCTTGAGCAATATTTTAAGGAGTTCATACAGGAACTCAAAAGTATTGTCCCATCCATTGCGATGGTAATTCCATGAGGAAGTTGGCTCGAGGATGAGCCAAGTAATAGTGGTGGGGGTCTATTGGCACCCAAATATTTGGGTTAATTTCACATGTGCATGCACAAATGAATTTATGTGCACCCAATCCAAAATTTGCACAAGTAGTCGCACAAGGATCGACAAGAATTGCACACCATACTGAGTTTTGATATTGCACGCTAAGTCTACCAAAGTGCACATCAGCCTAGTTTTGTCAATTGTGCTAGAAATCAAGAATACGCTTGCCATAATAAAAAAAGGAATCATCAGGAAATATCCCCGAAAGATTACTACCACTAGCAAAAGGGAACATGGAATAACCAAAGGACGATTTGGTCAAGAAGTTAAGATTGTCCCAATTCCAAAAGGATACGTGGACTACAAGCAGGTGCCAAAAGCATGTGAAGTAGTTGATAAGTAGAGTGAGTGGAGAAACGAAGAAAGAGATACATCTCCCTATCAGAGAAAGGTATAAAAGGAAGCAACGACATTAGAAAGGGAGTTGGTCAATCAAGGAATTCACGAAGTTGTTGTAGTCAGTTGTCAATTGTTGAAGAGCTCACTATGAGTCTCTATAATATTGTAATTTTGTAATACCTTTGAGTATGAGTAAGAGTCTATCATACATCTAGGATCTGAAAGAATGCACAAGGAGTAGTATATTGTATATATGAATGCTTATCCAAAGAGGCATAGACTTTGTTTTTGTCATATCTAGTTTGCTCAATATATGCTTGGGCTATGAAAGAACGACAATGATAATAAAGTTGAAATGATGTTGAACTATTGTGTGTTCCTTATGTGGTATTTGGATGTGTGTGTGTATTTTTTTACTTATTAATAGTAATAAGTTGTCAGACATTAAGCATATGAATTCCATCCCAGATGGATCTTTGTATGTTAAGTCTTTCATCCCTGACACAAGACCTTATGGTCTATGTGATCCTATATGCATCTTAGGTGAAACCTTACTTAACCTTGGTTGAGGATTGATATGTTAGTGCTTTGGGTTTTTTGTTGGACAACTCTGGACAAACCCTGGGTCTAAACTCCCCAACATGAGGAAGGACATGTGAAAGCATGAAATAACCCAACAAATGATAATGCAAAGGTCGCCAAAGAAGAAGGATCATTGGAGCACTCCTTGTCAACCTATCACAATTGAAATCCATGCCCGTGGAGGAGGGGATTGGATCCAGGTGGATATTGGTGGCCACCCACCTATTCCACTAATTTAGAATGGTTCCACATCTTGGAAATGTTTCTACGGTTTTTGGATCCCAAAATTTCAAGGTCGTTTTGAGGCCCTAAACAACATAGTTGCCCTAAACAACATAGTTTTGATGTGGAAGTGCCAAGTAGATAGTCAAAGGAATGTATTGGGTCATTTTTAATGTGTAATCCTCGACTAGACCTTTTTGATGAGGTATCGAGCACCCCAAATGGAGATCGTATGAAAAATTCCCCCCTGGGAAGTTGATGTATCAAATAATCACATTGGGGCCCACAAACCTTTTGGTATTTCATCTTTTGGAGTTAGGGTTTTGGACGTTTTAGGTTTAGGGTTTTCTCATTAATTATTTATGTTAAAAGGCCTTTTCATCATCTTTGTAATTAGCTTCTTGCGAATGAGCGTAGCGAAAACATCTCTCTCTTCGGATATAAGCTACCACCATTCTAGCTAGCTTGTGTACTTTGCATTTTACATTCTTTCATATTCCAGATAGTCATTAATAGAATCTGAGTTTTACTATATTATTGTGTTCCTTTCAATATATCTGTGTATTTCCTTATTATATCTTTGTTATATTTCTTCCTTCATGTCATTCTCAAAATAATTTGGATCAGTGGTATTAGAGAAATATGTTCTTTGTTGTTTCTCTATGTATGTCCCCAACGAGGTCAGTCTACTGAGAGTTGGGTCTCAAACTAGTTGAGCTTGGGGAAGAACGTTGCCATCGACCCAAGTATCCTCCCATGGAATAAGAAAAGAGAGACGAAGAAGAAGGAGATACTCTCAAATAGTTTCTTGAGGAATCCCTCATGCGACAGAGGAACAAGATGATGGATAATTTCTCCTAGATCCTTCAACAGTTTCCAATAGCAACAAAGGAACCTTCAACCAGTAGTCACTTCAGAGGTGCGACACCCTTTAAGGTACAAGTTAACTTTAATATTCCTTTATTTGAAGATCAGATAGATCCTGACACTTTGGAAAAATGGTTAAGTCTACTAGAGGGTTATTTCTCTGTCCAAAATTTTTCCAACAGTGAAAAAATCACCTTCGCACTCCTTAAGGCCCTTCCCCATGTCAAATATTTGTGGGAGACTTACTGTGATAAACATGTTGAATATGAGTATGCAATTTTTGGGCCAAGACCCACTTGAGCGACTTTTGTTGATTCCCTCAAGGAGCAATACTACCATGTTGTAAACTACAATCACTAGTACACGAGATGGACAACTCTATGTCAGGAGAGAGACCAGGCGGCGCTGGAGTACACCAAAATATTCCATACCTTGCAGACAAATATTGGTATTAAATACTTCAAGTGGCACTTGGTTCTGAAGTATCGTAGTGGTATACACAGGTACATCCAAATAGATATGGATTTTCTGGACATCTCCTCATTGGAATCTGTTTACCGATATGTTGTCAAGATCGAGCAGAAGTTCAAGAAAAATTATAAGAGGGGTTTTCGTTCTGCATGTTATCACTCCAAGAGTCACTCCCTGACTATAAAGGGAACAATCTTCATAACATAAAAAATATTTGGTTGGATGAAATAATTTGTAGGGTGGATTAATCTATGAACTATTTAACCTCACTAAAAGAAGACTATGATGAACACATTCAAACAAACAAAGTCCTCTCTGAACAGATCATATGAATTAAAACTGATATGGAATAGAGAACACTATTGTATCAACAAACTCGAATACACTAAAAGAATATACAAATGGTCAATTACAGCAGTGAATATATGTTGTATCTAAATCCACCAATGCAATGAAAGAATGACATATTTTAATCATCCAATGAACAATAAACACTATGAGCTTTGTAATTTATCCACATATACACAAAAGAAATAGAAAGTGATGGAAGTCTCATCAAAAATCTCAGAGAGGAAATTCTGCATTCAAATATATATTCAACAAATGTCTCAGTACATAGTCTGCTTATAATTCACATAGTCGAACCACAGTCATGAAGACTTCTCCTCCCCCCAACTCAATATTGAAACTAATATTTTAAATAATCAAAACAACCATCAAGTTGTTGCTAATTGTTTGGAAAAAAAAATCAAATAATAAAAGAAAACTAAATCTAGAATTAGTTGCAAAAATATCTCGAATGTTGGAGCTGGAGTTAAATGTTTTGATTTGATATTCTTGGTTTCCACATCATCTATTTACCACTGATATTATGCTTGGAAATCTCTTCGAATGTTGATTTTGTGCTTGACATCTGGGTTGTGATCTTTTACTTGCTGATATTCTTCCTGAATAAACTCCGCCACCTATCTTTTGATCTTTAGAAATATTGGATCTAATTTGTTGCTAATTCCATGCCTAGAAAAGTTGAGATTTGATTGCCACATTTTTCCTTTGTTTCTAGGGGATGTTGGATTCGATCCTTGATGATTATCCTTCATTTAACTGCTTGAAAATACGAAAATTCCCTCATATCTTACCTTTTTAAACAGGTGCCTGTTACCAGAGCTTTTGCTAAAGTTATAGCACTCTCAGTACATACTCTGGTGAAACAGATGAAAATATGGACATAACCTCAAGGGCTTCAAACTCGGGCCTTGCTGCACTCTGAAAAAATTGTTAGTTAAACATGACAAACATCCAGAACTCAACAACTATACAACAAAAGCACCCTTTTTCACATTGCAAGGCTAAGCAAAACATTTTGCCTAGTCACAGGTTATGGTTGTCCATCAAAGTTTTCATCATCATCTAATATCCACCCTGGATGAATGCATTCAAGCGCTTCATCTCCTCTCGATGCGCATCCACCACTGCTCAGACGATATCTCCTATTCAGACCATTTCAAGCATGTTTTTTCCCTCAACAACAGGGATATGCTTGATACGATTGTCTGTCATGAGTTGTATTGCCTTCAATACCTTTGTATCAGAAGTTATTGTTATAAGATTATTCTCCTCAGTCATGAGATCCCCAAATTTGGTTGTTTTGTGAAGATCCTCCCCGAACAATTATCTTTCTAAGATAATCTCTTTCCTTCACTGGTATACAAAATTCATCCTTCACCACGGGATCCTTCAGTGATGAGGCAACCTGCACCATATATTCTTGTAGGATGAAACTGAACAAATTCAAGATTTTGTAGAGGCGGTATAGAACGTGATACCATAGCAGTTCCATATCCAGTGCAATTATGAGCTGAAGTTGCAGAGAAAAAAGCACGGCCATAACCCCCTGTGGCTAAAATTGTGGATAGAGCTTGAAAACGATGTATTGTTCCATCCTCCATGTTCAGAGTAAGCACTCCCTGACACATACCATCATCATCCATGATAAGATCCAAAGAAAAATATTCCACAAATAATTGAGTATTATGTTTCATTGCCTGCCCATAAAGTGTGTGTAGCAGAGCATGACCAGTTCGATCAGCAACACAAGCACAGCGATATGCCTGACCACCTTTTCCAAAATCTAGACTTTGCCCTCCAAATGCGCGCTGATAGATCCTCTAAAATCATGCTCGGATACAATCCCATCTGATCTGATGTTATCATAAACTCATTACCCAAGTTATCCATCTCATCAACACATTATCTGCAACTTGGCACTTGCACGATCATTTGGCATCTGGCAGCCTGAGGGCTATTTTTTTTATAAATTTACGCAGTGGGCATAATCCCACATGCATCATGATTTTAGGAATTGTGTGTTTTATATACATCTATGCTTACATATGCTACCGATGAGATATGATAAGAGGGCACCATCCCGCGATCTCCCCCTTCACATGACTTGAGCCAAGTATTTGGGATGTGCATTGTCTGGTGAAAAATCCCTACCCTAAAATAATATTTTTGCTCATATTTACAAAAATTGCCCAAAATCAAATTTATGTTTGTATTTTAATACTAACTCTAGTTTTTTCCATTGTGTAGGTGGTCTCCTCATATGCTCTCGTTCAATATTGAGTACTTGGAGGTTGGCTCAAAAGAAAACTTGCCCAAAATCAAATTTATGTTTGTATTTTAATACTAACTCTTGTTTTTTCCATTGTGTAGGTGGTCTCCTCATATGCTCTCGTTCAATATTGAGTACTTGGAGGTTGGCTCAAAAGAAAACTTGGCCAAAATTTGAAGTTCCGCTATGTGACAATAGCTTGTAGAAAATGGGCAAAAGACTTAAAAACCCAACAAATTTAGCTTCTATTTGATGAAAGTGCTCAAAATTTAATGGTATATTTCGAGTGCTAACATCTGGCTTCAATTGGGATGGAGACCTCCCTACAAGGCTCCAAGAACCTAGTAGATCGTGTGCCTTTACCATTGGGCTATGGAGTCAATTGTGCTACCTCTCTCTGCAAACTTTCAAAACTGGTCATTTATTCAAGTGATTCACTGATAAAATGTTGAAAAACTTGAAGGAAAACAAATGCTCAGGAAACGAGATTTATTTCCTATACTACCCTACTTCTAACCAGTTCTACAACTTGGTCAAGTAAAGGAAGACTTCAATAACAGTCATTCAAGTAATTTCAACACTTAAATGATCTTGTCTCTATCACTCATTAATAGAAAATAGCAAAAACATATCAGCAGTGATGGAAAATCCTTCAAGAAACAATACTCACCTAGAAGTGTTGATGAGTTAAAGAAATCTGAAATTTTCAAGTACTCTAAAACATATGAGTCCATCAAGGTTGCAACCGGATCCTTGAAACCAAGATCAGAAACATACTGATCCACAGAACACAATTTCTCATCCATGAATGCCTCTTTGCTTGAAAACTGATAACCCTCTAGCTCTCTTGTGATCAAATCTTGATCATTAGGAGCAACAAATCTCTCTTCAGAATAATTATCATAAGATGATGATAAAACATGATTTAAAGCATATTGATTATGATCAGCTAGAAACATGTAATTATCAACGTAGTCATCGATTACCTCATGTTCAAAATTGTTTGAAAATTGATCATAATCTTGACATGCATACCTGTCCATGGAAAATATGTAAACACTGAAGAATCCAATTCCAAATCTGACATATACTTACATCCTTGTTGTTGTTCCAAATATGTTTCATACTCATTGTATTCTTGCTCAAAATCTGAAACATACTAACAGTTTCCTTGCTCATGTGCATGCAGATTTTCAAAGCAAACCCGATCTCGGATCCTCCTAGAAGTACGGATGTTCTCTTCAATTTCTTTAGCATCTTCAAATGAGTTTGATAAGGATGAAGACTTCCTTTCTAACAAGAGAAGGACAAGCTTTGAATGTTGAGCCATAACATAGTATACCATGGCAGCAGTTTCTGTAGGCTGAATCTCGAAAGACATATCATGATAAATCTTGTAAAACCTTTTGTTCAAGATAGACAAAGCTTCTTCCTCCTCTCTCCTCAAGGCATAAAAATCAGCGAGGTACAAATCAAAATATTTGTTCTCACCCTAATGCTTTGAAAAATCATTAGACAACTCGGTCTAAGAGCCAATGGAATCAACTCTTAAAATATTAAATCGTACTGCAACATCTCTGAACAAAGTTTTAGAGAACAACCTCATAGTAGCATCATCGTGAATAATCTTGAATTGATCAACAAAATTTTCAAAGGCCCCCAAATGCCTCTCATCTGTGACATGATCCTCTCCAAAAAAATGGGGAAGATACTCAAGGCAATCAAGAGGATAAGGATGAAGAAAATATGGCAGCCTTAAAGGCTTGAACATCTTCATCCCAATTCTAGTTTGAAAAGAAGTGGGATGATCATGAGGACTAACAAGTTGATAGGAAGGTTTAATAGTCACTAAAGATAATGAGATCTGAGAAGGATTTGAATCGGTTTCAATCTCCTCAAGGTTACAAGAGTGATCAGATTCGGGAGGGATTTGAATGCAAAGCTCATCCTTATGAATAGGTTGAGGTAAAGATATAGGATCAACATCAACAACATAAGGAGGCTGCAAATTTTCCTCTTGTAAGGATGGATATACAAAGGTAGGTTGATGATCATCCGAATAAACAAAACACAAGATGATCCTTTTAACATGTGAAGGGAAAATCAAAAATGAGTTGATAAAGAACAACAACAGTTCATGAAGAAAGCTCATAAAATGATACATGGTTTTCCCCTTATGCCTTTTCATTTTTCTGTCAACTGGATCCTCCCCAGTGGAGTCTTTGATTTTGGAGTCTCCAGGCAGATTGTTACAGTCAATTTTTGTGTCCTTCCCTTGTCTGCCATAAAAAGTCAGATCTGTGTCGTTCTCCCATGGAAACTAGCTCACTTTCGTTTCCCGACAATGGCGCCAATTTGTTATCACTCCAAGAGTCAGTCCCTAATTGTAAAGGAAACGAGCTTGGTAACATAAAAATTATTTGGTTGGATGAAAGAATTTGTAGGGTGGATTAATATATGAACTATTTAGCCTCACTAAGACAAGACTATGATGAACACATTCCAACAAACAAACTCCTCTATGAACAGATCAGATGAATTAACACTGATATGGAATAGAGAACACTATTGTATCAATAGACTCGAATACACTAAAAGCATATACAAATGGTAAACTACAGCAATGAATACATGTGGGATGTAAATTCACTAATGCAATGAAAGAATGACATCTTTTAATCATCAAATGAACAATAGACACTACGAACTTTGCAATTCATCCACATATACAGAAAAGAGATAGAAAGTGATGGAAGTTTGATCAAAAATCGTTGAGAGGAAATTCAACATTCAAATATATATTCAACAAATGTCTTAGTACACAATTCCATCCTCCATGTTCAGAGTAAGCACTCCATGACACGTGCCATCATAATCCATGATAATATCCAAAGAAAAATATTCCACAAAGAATTGAGTATTATGTTTCATTTCCTGCCCATAAAGTGTGTGTAGCAGAGCATGACCAGTTCGATCAGCAACACAAGCACAACGATATGCCTGCCCACCTTTTCTGAAATCCAGACTTTTCCCTCCAAATACACGTTGATATATCCTCTAAAATCATGCTCGGATATGATGTCATCCGATATGATGTTATCATAAACTCATTAGCCAAGTTATCCAGCTCATCAACACATTATCTGCAACTTGGCACCTGTATGATCATTTGGCATCTGGCAGCCTGCAGGCTATTTTTTTTTTTAAATTTACTCAGTGGGCATAATCCCACATACATCGAGATTTTAGGGATTGTGAGTTTTATATGTGTCGATGCTTACATATGTTGTCGATGAGATATGACAAGAGGACGCCATCCCGTGAGCTCCTCCTTCATATGACTTTGGTCTAGTGTCTAGGCTCTCTGTGTTGGGTTATGCGTTGTGTGGTGACAATTGGTTTGGTGCTTGTGTGTTATTGTAGACTTTGACCTTCTGCCCAATGGGCTTAATTAGAGATTGGATCTAAAGCCAATGTTTTTTGTAAAAACTGACTTACTCTTGTAATGATTCAAAAATTAACTTTTGGCTTAAAAAAGCCCTAAAATTATATTTTTGCTCATATTTACAAAAATTGGCCAAAATCAAATAAGGAATGCCCCGTATATAAAAACCTTTGATCTGGCTTTATTTTTGTATTTTAATATTAACTTTTGTTGTTTCCATTGTGTAGGTGTTCTCCTCATATGCTCTCGGTCAGTATTTAGTACTTGGAGGTTGGCTCAAAAGCAAATTTGGCCAAAATTTGAAGTTTTGTTATGTGACAATAGCTTGTAGAAAACTGGCAAAAGACTTAAGAAACCAAAAAAATTAGCTTCTATATGATGAAAGCGCTCAAAATTTAATGGTATATTTCGAGTGCTAACATTGCAAACCCATCACAACAAAAGCCTGAAAAGGGTGGCTCTAACTCCTAAGAAAAAGGACAGAGAAAGGATGGTCAATCCCAGGACAACTAATCCAAGACACCAACAAATAAGGGTAATGGGAAGTCAAATAAGGACACTACAAAGTAGTGCGAGTTCCACAAAATCCCTTGGCACATTACTAATGAATGTCACTGATCCAAATACATCTTGAAAGGCTCAAAAATCAAATTTCTAAAATTCTCAATAAAACGACATGATTGCGAATTGATCGTCATAAGCTTTCCGACAATGCAAACGGATTGAAAAATGGAGTTTGTATGCAAAAGTTATCGCAATCTAAAGTTTGGGTCAAACAGGGAAAAAGTCAAATGGTCAAGGGACACGTGGCATATTCAACATGTGACATGTGGTAGATTCTAAATTCGACAAGTGACAGACATCAAGTGATGACATGTGGTATCACTAGGTCATGACAAGTGGAAGAGGTTCATGATGACAAGTGTCAGTTTTGATAGTCTATGTGGCAAAAGATTGGCCAACCATGGGCTAACACATGATCCAATCCAAGGGTGCCACATGTCACCATGGTCAAGGCCTTAAAAAGGTCAAATTTATATTGTTGGACTCCATGGGATTTGATCCCATGACCTACCTCTTCAAATGACTTAAAAACTATGAGATAGCCACAAAGGGTGAATTAGTACTTTAGAAAAAAAAAAGCCACAAAGGGTGAATTAGTACTTTAGAAAAAAAACCCACATTTCTTCATAAATTTAAACTTAAGCACATTTTCTAGCTAAGAGAGGTGCACTCTTAGCACTAGGCCACATGTCTCTCATATGACCACAGTATATGCCGGGGGGGGGGGGGCGCCTTAACTTGGGGATTAAGCATAGTTTTTGCTAAATTTTGGGTTTTGACCTTATTTTAGTGGATTTTTCATTGATTTTTAGTGAATTTTGAGGATTTTTGGCCCTCTGAAGGGGATCTTAGCCCAATCTGAGACCAGAAAGTTGGGGGGAAGTTGGATTTCGACCCCCAAATTAGAATCTATATAAACCAAAGGGTTTTTACAGTCCAAACAAGTTCAGAACATGAGAAATTTTGTAGAATTGTGAAGCTAAAGTCATTTTTATGCAGGGAAGCCATTGAGGAGAGGAACTTTGCGGACCAATTTCGGGAGCTTCGCTCAACCGTTTCCAGTTCCGTCAGTTGTGTTGGGTTCTTGAGTTCGAGAAGACCACATCTAGACCAATTTTTAATCCAAATGACATTTTTCTGATGTACTTTTTAATCATTGAAGATAAATAAGAAAGCCTCACCCATTGAGACAAAGGCTCGAAGACATAGGAAATTTTGTCAAACTCCGTTAACAACTTTGATGTTATAGTTTGTTCATTATTTGTGCTTACTTTCAGATATGCATATATTATTATGGTTTCTATATTATATCGTTAATTCTTCCTCTTTATTCAATTCCTAAATGGTTAATGAACTCATGCTTTAAAAACTTAACCATAGTCTTTAAAAGATCTTTCCGGATCAGTCACTCCAAACAATCATTGTTGGTTGAGATGAAAGCCTCAGGTTCAGATGTTAACTCATACTCTGATTCAGAACTAGAAAAGGGAAAACAAATCATTGGCACAGAACTTAGTGTCACCATCACTACCACAAATTTCCAACCAAAGGAACTAGAGAAGCATGAAGAAGGGGAGTGCCTCTTCCACTCACAAATGTGGGTGAAGGGGACCCCTCTCCATTTCGTTATTGATAGTGTTATCCAAAAGAGCCTAATATCATCAGATGAAATCAATAGGTTGAACCTGACATCGACACTTCACCCTCGACCATACACCATCGGCTAGCTCAGCCAGGGATGGGGAATCCATGTCTTCCAACAATGTTGCCTACACTACGACATAAAATCCTTCAAATATGAGGTATTGTGTGATGTTTCCCCCTTTGAATTTTGTGATGTTTTGTTAGGAAAACCATATATGTGGAAGCATCATGTTGTTTATGAATCTAGGCCCTGTAATGTCGTTGTCACTTTGGGAGATCAACTCTATAGAGCACTAAAGGTAGTCCCAACTACTACGGTCTCTTTGATCTCCATGAAGCAGTGTTGAAAGGTGGTCTCTCAGACCGAGAGATTTGTCATATTTATGGTTTGGTCAGAAGGTGAACAAAATTTCATTGTAACCGCCAAAACCTTTGTATGGGGTCTCTCTATACAACAACAACTAGTGCACAAGATAGTATAAGAGCACAGAGACATATTTTCTTCACCTACTAGGGTAAATTTACACTATTAGGTAAAGCACTCAATTGATTTGACACCCAATGCTCCTCTTCCTAGCATCCATGTATACAAACATTATGTTATGGAGAATGAACAAATAAAATTCTAGATCCAAGAACTAATTATAAAGGGCCAAATCATACTAATATCTTCACCTTGCAGGAGCCCAATTGTTCTAGTACATAAGAAGGACGAGACATGGAGACTTTGTATTGATTACAAATCCCTAAAAAAAATCATGGTCGAGAACCGAAATCCAATCCCCCGGATTAATGATCTTCTTGATCAACTCAAGGGATCCAAGTTTTTCAGTAACATTGATGTGAAGTCAAGCTATCACTAGGTGTCGATTGAGAAAAATGATGTATGAAAGACAACATTCAAGTCTAAAGGAGGTCTCTTCGAGTGGTTGGTCGTGCCTTTCAGCTTGAATAATTCCCCATCCACATTCATGTAGATGATTGATGATATATTTTTTCCATTCACAAACTCCCTTGTAGTCGTATATCTTGATGAAATCCTCATATTTAGAAAAACCTGGAAGGAACATTTGAAGCATATTCAACAGGTCTTGGGCACCTTGCGACAACACAAGTTATTTTTCAATTCGGAAAAGTGTTCCTTCAGCATGCAGAGAATCCAATATTTGGGATACATCATGGATAAGTAGGGTGTTCATGTGGATCCAACCAGGATCCAAGTCATCCTCGATTGGCTGACCCCGAAGACAATGATCGAGCTCTGCAGATTCTTGGGACTTGCCAAATTCTATATCAGATTTTTGTTGGTATTCTCTCATATCGCTTGGGCCCTAAGCCAGGTGACCAAGGGTGGAGCAAAGGATAAGTTTGTTTGGGATGTGTCCCAACAAAAATCATTTTGAGGATTTGAAATTATTCATTTTCTACCACTTCTTATTCTTCCAAACCTACAACAGCCATTTGAGGTTGAGAAAGACGCTTCAGATTATGCTATCAGTGCATTCCTCACTCAGCATGGGAATCCGATGGCCTATCATAGTGAAATACTATATGATGTTGTTCACAGATACCCCACCTACAATAAATAGATGTACTCCATTGTGCAGGCATGTCAATAGTGGAAGCATTACACTCTAGGGAAGGAAATGATCATCCACACTGATCACATGCCTCTATAAATCATGCAGACACAAGGAAAGTTATAGATTGACCGCCATCAAAAGTGTTCCATGTACTTGAAACAATTCCACTTGAACATCAAATACAATAAATGCAACACCAACCATGTTGTATATTTCCCCAGTCAACCCCCAGTTGTGGTGCTAACCACAATTCTTAACTCATGTGGGAATGAGACATTTGGGTGGCCAAAATTATACAATAATGACTCTGGATTTTCTTCTACCCATCATAAATTGAGCATAAGAAAACCAGTTCCATACTTTCATCTCCAGGATGGATTGTTATGCCATATGATCCATCTCTGTGATCCCTCAATCTAGCGTGCAAAGTTTATTTTGGAAATCCATTACAGTCGGGAAGAAGGACACTTTGGTCTAGAAAAAATAATGGCAGTATTGCAAAAGCATTTTTATTTTCCAAAGCTTCGACAATATGTCTGTAGGTACATCAAATCCTGCACTTCCTACACCAATGTCAAACTTGCCATCAAGAAATAAGGGCTATACACCCCTCTTCCTACTCCAGCTAGGCCTTGGGAGTCCATCTCCATGGATTACATGTCTAGTCTACCTTCAACCCAGCATGGGAACAACTATGTCTTCATTGTCATTGATCAATTATCTAAGATGGTCCTTTTGGCACACTGCAAGAAGAGAATCAAAGCCAAGGCCACCGCCAAGCTCTTCATTGAACGTGTTTGGGTTCATTTTGGGCTACCCTGAACCATTATTTTAGATCGAGACAATAGGTTCCTGGGTACTTTTTGGTCTATCCTATGGTTGATGATGGACACCAAGCTGACCAAATCGATTTCCTTCCACCCAAAAATGGATGGACAAACAGAGGTAGTCAATAAGATGATTGTCTAAATCCCAAGGACGTATAATTCCAAACATGCACTCACATGGGATGAAATCCTTCCTTATGTTCAACATAGCTACAACAGATCCCTCCACAACTTTATTGGCCACAACCCTTTTCAGGTGTGCTTGGGGTTCCAACCATTGGCCCCCATTGACGTAGCTCTACCCATTGCAACTACACAGAAAGGGTCCTCCCATGTTCAGATTGAGGATGATCGAGCAACCAAAATTGTTGAGCAAATCTAACACATCCAACAACAATTTCATCATATTTTGTAGAAAGCCAACGCCAAGTACAAGAGGTGCCATGATCAACACCAGGTACCATGCAAGATTCAAGTGGGAGATAAGGTATGGTTTAATTTTCAGAAAGAGTGCCTCACCGAACCCCATCGGAAGCTCCACCCACTCCAATACGGGCCTTACATCATCACCAAGGCTATGGGTGAGAATGATTTTGAATCAAGTATTTCCCCTTTCCTTGGCTTGCACTCGGTATTTAATGTGGAATTGCTTCACCCATATTTTTCACCTCTCATGGACACTTTGGACATGGACGAGCACTTGGACCCTACAGAAATCCATCCTGATTGCATTGAAAATGAGATAGTTTATCATATCATGGACACCATGATGAAGGGCACCCGCTAGCAAAACATCCAACTATATTGGGTCATCAAAGCAGGGAAGCTTCTTTACGAGGACAAGTGGTTCATTGGGAGTCTAATTCAACAGAATTTCCCCCATATGATGGAGGAAATTGACGCAATGGGGACCATTTCTTCCTAATGGGGGAGAAATGATATAGGTGGATATTGGTGGCCACCCACCCATTCCACTAATTTAGAATGGTTCCACATCTTGGCAGTTTTTCTATGGTTTTTCCGGTCCCAAACTTCTAGGGTTGTTTTGAGGCCCTAAACAACATTTATTGGACATGAAAGTGCCTAGTATACAGACAAAGTCCCTAACGAGCACCCCAAACAAAGATCATATGAAAAATTTGTGCCCTGGGGAAGTTGATGTATCAACCAACCACATCAAGGCCCACAAACATTTTGGTGTTTCATCTTATGGGGTTAGGGTTTTGGATGTTTAAGGTTTTCTCATTGATGCTTTATGTTAAAATAAATTTTGGGCCTCTTTATAATCAACTTCTTGCAAATGAGTGTAGTCGACACATATCTCTCTTCAGAGATAAGCTACCACCATTCTAGCTAGCTTATGTGCTTTGCATTTTACAATCTTTTGTATTCCAGATAGTCATTAATAGATCTGAGTTTTACTGTATTATTGTGTTCCTTGCCATATCTCTGTGTATTTCCTTGTTATATCTATGTTATATTTATGCCTTCATGGCATTCTCAAAATAATATGGATTAGGATTTGACCATGTCAATACCCCTAGCTAAAGCAAGTTGTAGATTCTTCCATAGATTAATGGTTCCCTAAGGCATGCCAATGCTAAGGTATGGCAACCTTCAATTCCTTGGTTGACACTTCTTGATATGTGAAGAGAGGAAGGTCTCCAAACATAATTCCCTATTGAGGTAAGCATGCCAAGATATGAATTTCATGTCATTGATATGGATTTATTGAATGAACTAAACATTCCAAGTCAAGTTTGACATTATCAATTATTATGGAGTGCACAAACCATAAATCAAGAGTTTATCTGACCATTAATGCTTATCCATGATTTCACTTCCTAAACTTAGGACAAAGGTGCTCCTCAAACCATTCCACCCCAGGTTTATCACACCCTAAGACACAAATCCATAATGCCATATTTATTGTATACTCTTCTCTTAATAAATCCCTCAGGAAATATTTCTCCTTTTAGCAAAAAAAGGGATGTAGCCTTGAGCTACAACAAATTTATTTAGTGCAATTGACCTAAATATTTGGTCAAAGACAACTAATGGCCCAATATTATCAATGTATTCAAAACTATGCAACGAAATAAATTAGGTGAGTAGACCCTAGATTTTGTTAGGAAATAAAAATACAAGAGAAAAATAAAATTTCAAATCATATAAACAATACACATAAATCACATGAGATTTACCCTAAAAAACCATTATAGGAAAAACCAACCAACAACAGATCTATTATTGCACTTGGATGCTTATCCATGATTTCACTTGGATGCTTATCCATGATTTCACTTCCAACCACACCTAACATATACATCCATTAGATCCAAGCATCCAAGCCATATATCCTTTGCACACTCCGAGCCAAATTGGCCAAGTGAGCCTTCGCCACGCACCTTCAATTCCTTTGCATGCACATGCACATGGCACCCATGGCTTCACCATCCACATGCGGATAATCCTCTACTCTTTAAGTCTCATGTGGTCCCCTAGGGATTTAAACCCTAGCTATGTACTCTAGAAGTCGTGTCTCTATTTTCATCATCGTCAACCATCGCTTTGATACCAGTTTTTAGGAAATAAAAATACAAGAGAAAAACAATATTTCAAAGCATAGCCACAAAACACATAAATCACATGAGATTTACCTTGGAAAACACTTGCGGGAAAAACCAGCCAACAATAGATATATTATTTCCCTTGGCCAAATCCAGACAAGTCGGCCAATGTCCTGACCTCGACCAAGTGCTCCTTCATCGCTCAACTCTTGATGCATTACAATGGAGTACCACCAGCCTTTTATAGGATTTAATTACATATAATATGTAATATCCCCACTATAATCCCCAAGTTAATTAATGCATAAAATAGATACAAATGCGGTTATGGCCAAGTGATGTAATATGAGAATTATATTTTATGAATTTTAATAAATAAAATTTGATGCCAGCTACTGGGAGACATGGAAGGAGATGGGGGATGAGTTATCCACAAGAGAGGAGGGGTATAAAAGGGGGGCGGTTTATTCATGTGTTTAATTCCCAAATCATTTTCCTAATTTTAATGTTTTGAGTGAACCTTTTATCCCTTTTGTTGAGTGTTCCAAAATCTAATCATTGAATACATGTAAGAGGGTGTGTGTGAGGAGTCACATCCCATAGTTATTTGGAGCATGGGGCTGAGTACAATCAACTAGGGGAAGATTCTAAGTCAATCAAGTAAGCAAAAGGAGAGAAATTCATACGGCCAAGGGGGCAGAATTAGATAGTCATGTTTTTGCATGAACATAAAGTAGAGAATAGAAAAGAAGTGCATTGGAGCTGGAACAATAATGGTGGGAGAATTTTGGAGCATCTTTGGAGATGAAAATTGAAGAAGAAAGTTGTAAATATTGTATAAGAACTAGGTTTCCAGGCCTAAAGAATGAACTTTTGTGAGAATTACACTGTAACAATAAGTTATTGTTGTTGTTTCCTGGTAGTTTTCCTAGCAATGAGTTCCATTGAGTTCCCAGTAGTGAGATTATTGGTTATGTACACCTAAGAGACCTTGGTAAATGAATGGGATGCCTAATGGACTAAGAGCAATGAATGAGTACACTACTTGGGTTGGGAAAATTGAGAGGAAGAGAGCTCGAGGAAATTCTAAATAGTTGTAGGAGGATGTTAGTGGGTTGTGGGATTAACTGAGTTGTGAGTGGAGAGTAAGAGATACCCTCTTTTGTGGATTCATGGTCCCATATTGGGGGTGACTTGTTGTTAGGACTTAGAATAACAAGTCTATGGTTGGGTGGAACGTCCATCCCAAGCAGTTGGTTGCACAATTATTTAGAAAGATAAGTGTTTGATATGTTATTTGTGTTGCATTAGGAGTTTCAATTGTTGTGCATTAACTCTATGTTGGGGAATGATTTATATGTTGATGTGATGAATTTGTTAGTTAAATTCATGTTTATTTAGAATTTTATAGATTTAGTTAATTAATGGTATTAGACAATGGTTAAATCTGTGTGTTTTCCTGTAGCTGGTAAGATACAAGATATGTTAGTAGAAAATTTTTATTTTTATGTGTTTTATGCATAGTAATGCTCCTTAGTTAGAATGGGGAATGTTACATAATCCACAGGCTCAATAACATAGGTCAATAATGTCGTGTGCCTAAAACCACCATTGTTGACCTAACAACTTTGGCTCTTTTACCGAGTCAATTTTAGCTTAACATTCCCCCCCTTTAAACGTGACTTGGGGTTTCCCATGACCAAATCCAGCAAACCTCCCTCAAAGTCAGGGTATCCGTGAATCTCACATGCTCCCCCCTATCACCTAGCTCTACATATAGACTTTACAAGTGAAATTTCAAACTCGAGGTACGCATGTCTAACTAGGTCTTATAGTCGTATGCCCATTTACATTCAACTCCATCCATTTTTATTTTTATTATTTTCATTGTCTCTATCTCAACACTTATGCCACCATCCTCTCTCCTTTCCATTTCTCTAGCTCTTGATGCTCACTTCTCAGTAGATCTGCAACCAGAAAACAAATCCAACCATACCTGACATATCTATCCATTAGATCCAAGCATCCAAGCCATATATCCTTCACACACTATGAGCCAAATCAGCCAAGTGAGCCTTCACCACTCACCTTCACACCCTCTACATGCACATGCACCCATCTCCCATGAATTCACCATCCACACATGACTCGTCCTCTACTCTTTAAGTCTCATGTGGTTCCCTAGGGATTTAAACTCTATCTTTGTACTTCGGCATGAACGCATTTCTTTTCATCATCGTCAACCATTGCTCTGATACTAGTTGTTGGGAAATAAAAATACAAGAGAAAAATAATATATCAAATCATAGAAACACACACACATAAATCACACGAGATTAACCCTAGAAAACCCTTACAGGAAAAACCATCCAATAATAGATCTATTATTTTCCTTGGCCAAATCCTCCCAAGTCGGCCAATGTCCTGGCCTCATCCAAGTGATCCTTCATCGTTCAACTCTTGACACATTACAATGGAGTATCACTAGCCTTTTAAAGGATTTCATTACATGTAAACCATGGGCTCATTACCACAGGTCACCAATACCATGTGCTTGAAACCACTGCTATTGACCTAAAAACTTTGACTCTTTCATCGAGTCAAGTTTAACCTATATTCCCTCCTTTAAATTCGACTTGGGGTTTCCCATGACCAAATCTGGCCAAACCTCCCTCAAAGTCAGGGTATGAGGGAATATCACATGCTCCCCCCTATAACCTAGGTCTATGTCTAGAATTTACCAGTGAAATTTCAAACCCGGGGTACACATGCCTAACCAAGTCTTAAATTCATATGCCCATTTACATTTAACTCCATCAATTTTTTATTTATTCATTTTTCATTGTTACTGTCCTGACACTTATTGCACCATCTTCTCTCCTTTTCATTCCTCTAGCTCTTGATGCTTTCTTCTTGGTAGATCTGCAACCAGACAACATATCCAACCACACCTAACATATGCATCCATCATATCCAAGCATCCAAGACAGATATCCTTCACACACTTCAAGCCAAACTTGTCAAGTGAGCCTTCATTACTCACCTTCAAGCCCTTTGCATGCACATGCACCCGACTCACATGGCTTCACCATCCACTCGTGGCTCATCCTCTACTCTTTAAGTCTCATGTGGTCCCCTAGGGATTTAAACCCTAGTTTTGTACTCCGACAACGACATCTTTCTTTTCATCATCGTCAACCATCACTCTGGTACTAATTGTTAGGAAATAAAAAATATGAGAGAAAAATAATATTTCAAATCATAGCAACATGCACACATAAACCACACAAGATTTACCCTGGAAAACCCTTACAGGAAAAACCAACCAATATTAGATCTATTATTTCCCTTGTCTAAATCTAGCCAATCCAGTCAATGTCCTAGCCCTAGCCAAGTGAGCCTTCACCTCTCAAGTCTTGACACATTAGAAGGGCATATCATGAGCCTTTTAAATGATTCCATTACATGTAATCCACAGGCTCAATACCATAGGTCACTAATACCATGTGCCTGAAACCACCATTGTT
This sequence comes from Picea sitchensis, assembly GCA_010110895.2. NCBI lineage: Eukaryota > Viridiplantae > Streptophyta > Pinopsida > Pinales > Pinaceae > Picea > Picea sitchensis. The sequence continues at coordinate 14,765 of SNQJ01S0048232.1, read as the reverse complement.
GACCTAACAACTTTGACTCTTTCACCGAGTCAAGTTTAGCCTAACAAATTTTGCAAGATATCATGCATAGTACTAACCAATGTCAATGGATAAAGTAGATACACCAATCATATATATAAACAGATGTATTATGTCCATGTTAAATGATTCTGAAATGTTTAATGCACAATGTCTTGTATTAATCTTCAAAGTGCATGGCTTTACTTGGAAAGTATAACTCAATTTGTGTTTGGTGGAATTTTTCTCAATCTTAAAAGATTCATGCTTTTTTGTCAATATGAAGAGATTTATCAAATAACTTTAAAACGCATTTATTGCATCTAGTTCTATAATGTATGTGGGTAATCCTTACATCATCCTATACCAATTTCAATAATAATAATAATATACTTTATCCAAATATAAATATAAGTGAAAGTAAAAATATTTATATCTATATATGAACTAGCTAGAAATTTGATATATACATCTAATATAAAAACTATTATATAAAAATGAAAAAAAAATACTAAATTAGACATAAATAAAAATCAATTTTCCACACTTAACATAGATACTATTAAATTACATTTACTTTGTTATTCAACTTAATATAGTTTTGTTTATATATATTTGATCAATTAATATTATATCTTAATATATACTAATAGTTATTTATGTGATCAATGTTTTTAAATAATAAAATATTTTTAAGAATGTATAATATTATGAACATATACAAATATCCTTTAAAAAAAATGTCCATAAATAGTGTAAATATGTAGTACTTCTCAAAACATCATTATAATATAAAGTAGTATTTCAGAATTCATTATTTTTCTTAGAACAATGAGAGTACTAAAATATATCTTTTAATTAATCAATTTTTTATATGATTCAAATTTCATAAAATACAAAAATATAATATGTATTCTCATATTTGTAAATTTTAAGTAAAAGTATAAATATTTAAATACAGTGTTATAAATTCATATTTTATTTTTTGAATTTAATATTATGAAACAAATTTTTTCAATATATATATAATTAAAATTTTAATTAAATATATTAAAAATATATATAAATAGTAAATAAATCCATCATCTAATTAATTTAAAAAAATTATTAGTCGTAAATAAAACCATCATTCAATTAGCGAAAAAATTTCAATGATTTTTTAATAAAATGTTAAAAAAACTAAAAACAATTCATAATACGTTAATGCTTTATGTTGAATAATCAAAATTGACTTGATTGGTTGATAGTAATTAAAATATTTTATAAAAATATATTGAAATTTACTAATTTTAAATTAAAAACATTACAAAATATTTATTTTAAATAAATTTTTAAATAATATTTATAAGTATAATTCATAAATATTTTTTTTAATATACAATTTATTAAATATAAATATTTTATTAAAAATAAATTTATAATGAATACATCCTTGTTTATATTATGAGTTCATGATCCTTTTTATAAATTATGGTCTCTCTATCATGAGAGCTTCTATCATTTTTAAATTATGTTTATATTATTGGTTCATGATCCTTTTTATAAATTATGGTCTCTCTATCACGAGAGCTTTTATCATTTTTAAATTATGTAGTGTAGTGTTAATTTTATAATGAATTTTATTATTAATAAAAATTAAAAAAATAATAATAAAAATATAAATTATATTTTTCAATATTGATATTTTAAATAAAAAAAAAAATTTTAATTTGAGTGAATTTAATAATTAAAAATATGATGATGATGATGATGAAGAAGATAACAGAATTGGCCTATAGGACCTTAAGAGGGTAAGTGATTACTTGTTATTCTTTAGAATTTTGTTTATATGCTCCAAAAACATTAAGAGAAGATTTTCAAGATCATTATAGTTTAGTTGAGTTAAGAGGTTAGGAAGGTTGGTAGTGTGACAAATATTTTAAAAATTAGATCTAATCTGGGTATAGGCTAGACAATCATTCTTAGTATCACAAAGGTGACACACTCTTTCATCCTAAGGTGTTTTAGGAATTGACCAATGCCCAGTTTCACTATGGAGCTCGTGAAAATTTGTTCTTATCTTACCAATGTTTATTTTTTTCTTTACACTTGTCAAAACATATAGATCATTTTGATCTTCTAGATTGGGGTTGATTACATCCTTATAATACCTTAATTTTATTTTTTCCTCTAAGTCTTCATCACACCACTTTTTCTCCTCAAATTTTGATTTGATGATATTTTTAATAGCATCTTTATTCTGCAAAATGGTGTCTTCCATGATTCCTCGCTTCCATTTATGGTGGTTACTACTAGATTTTGAAACAATTTTAGGAAACCTCTTGTCTTCTATGTTGTTTAACTTGTTCTTATACATTAGATATCTAGTCATAGTCATGCTCTCAATGGGGGAGAGGCTTGTTTCTAAGAAGAAGATGGGATACAACTTGTTTATAAGTTCGAATTAGAAGAAGTAGGATATGTACATCTCAACAAAATTAAGTAGTTCCATAAATAAGAGAGTTTCATATATCAATTTAGTGTTTGAATAAATTAAATTATTATTATTATTAATTTTTTTTTCTTTTTTTTTTCTTGGAGATGTCATAGATATGCTCATTCCTTCATAAATCTAGGAAATTTAAACTGAGAACATACATATCACAGCACTTGCCAATTGATCTGCCTCCTAAAAACTTATTATTATTGATCTATTATTTTAAAATTATAATCTAATTAAATATCAAATATTGATATATAAAAATTCCTTATTTATTATAAATAACAAAATATAACATTATTGATATTTTTAAAAATAAAATAAAATAAATTTAATAAATCTATTAATTATGAAATATTAATTTTTAGATTTTGAAAAATTATAAATCATAATTATGTAAAATAAAACTAACATTTAAACATTATTATGCGAGATAAAAATAATATTCAAATATCACCAAACAAAAAGTCTTGCGTTAAAAAATAATATTACACATCATATGATTAAAAACCCAAAAAAGTCTTACATTAATATTACAAATTATAAAATTTATAGCAAAACATTTATAATGTTCACATTTAAACTTGCGATAATCTTTGAAAAGGGGGCAAAGATTATTTTTCACATTTTCATCTTCCCAAATTAATTCTTGCCACCACTCCAAGTCTCCAATAATTTGGTTCAAGTTAGAGAGTTTCTCTATTCCTCAGCAATGGGCAGTTTCTTATCTTCAACGATTTAAGTTTAGGCATTGTTTTGTCATTCCACACATCAAGAGATCCCACTATCTTCTCTAGATTCGTACAATCTCGTAGATACAAACTCTCTAACAGAGGAAGACCGGCACTCTCAATTTCCAGTGCTTCAAACTCACTGCGCTTTTCAATCGATTTAAGGTCTTTAAACGAAGTAATTTCTTCGTTCCCAATCTCTTCAACGATCTACAACTACGGATGGTTATCTCTTCGAGCCCGGGCATTGTTTCTTCACTTGACACAACAGATGATCCCACCATACTTTCTAACCTGTTTAGATTGTCAAGTGCCAACCTTGGAAAGCCCCCGCCTACAATTTCATTCCCAATTTGGCACGCTGGAAGCTCCCTAAGATTGGGACACCCTTCCAAATATAAAGTTCTGAGGTTTTGAAACTGAGAAATGCAGTTGGGTAAACTTACCCCCTTATAATTGTAGAGTTCAAAATATTCCAACTTCTTCACATTGCATCATCTCTATCTGCATCGCTCCAGCACTATACCTCTAACCTTCTTAGGTCCGTCCATGTAGTCATTGTACTTCCTTTATTTTTTGCTTTTACTGGTGCCGTCAGCTCCATCAGATTTCAGAGATTTGCAATATCCTCCACACTTATTGCCTTGCAAATCAATGGCAATAACAGTTTGTTCAATGAAGTGAGGCGAGAGATACCATGTTGAATCACCATTAAACTCATACAACTTTCTAAGATGAGATGCTTTAGACTTCTGAGCTCTCCGATGTTGTCCGGCAATGCATCTAGTGATTGACAATATTGAAGATTCAAAAATCTGAGATGAGAAAGATTACCTATGCTTTCTGGCAAATTCTTCAAACAGTAGCAGTCAGTCAATTTCAGAAACTCAAGTTGTCCAAGTTGCCCCAATGATGTTGGCAACGATGTTATTAAGGTACCAGAGAGATCAAGAACATTGAGAGACATGGCAGTGGAGAGAAATCTTTCAGGAACCTCTGTAATTTTTCGATTGTTCGCCAAAACCAAACTCACAAGTTTTGAGCAAATCAGATCTGTAGGGAGATTTCGAATATCATTATGACCAACCGATATTCGTTTGCAATCCCTAATCTCATCTTCACTAGGGAAATTTTGTCGTTGTTGACCTGTGGCAAAGAACCAATTCTCCTCACTTTGGCCTATATAAATGGCCAGATCACGGAGAACATCATGAATTTTTACTCGCTTTTCTACATACCTACTATGCCATCTATGGGGCGTATTTATACTCTCAGAGCCTGCAGCAACATATTCAAACAAGCCCCTATCTACCAGTACATCTATGTACTCGTGCCCAGCATCCATTCGGGTGACCAACTTTTCTGCGCTCCACATTTCTACGAGCGTCTCCACGTTAATCTCTGCATCCTCAGGAAACACAGCACAATATAAAAAGCAAATATTTAACTCACGTCATAACTCCATTTTAGCCTTCGATACAGCTCCTCATCGATAGTGCTGTTAGTGGCTTGGAAGGAAGGATCTGCACTTGTCATCAGAGTGAAAGCACACTTCCACTCAACTGCAGTGTGTTTCCGCCTCATTGCTGCACCAACTGCGTTTAGGGCCAAGGGTAAACCTTGACACTCGGAGGCAATTTCTCTAGCAGTAGCCTCGATATCCTCCCTTGGAACAACCCCATTTGTAAAAGCTTTTGTCCTAAATAAATCCCACCCGTATTCTAGTGAAAGGGGTTGTATCTTCAAGGTGTAGTCTTGTTGAATCCCAACAACTCCCCTTATATTTTTAAAAATTTAAAAGGTTTTTATTAGAATCTTGATAATTATAATAAGTTACAGAATCAACTTTTTCAAATAGTTCCATACTTTAGTTTGCTTTGAGACAAACTTAAGACATTCACTATTGTATGAAATATTCATTACAAGAGTATATGTCAAAAGTTAGAAAGAAGCGTAAAAATCTCAATTTAAACAAAAACGTTAATTTTTATCAAATGTTTACTTTCGTTTAAATTATGATTTAAATTATGATTATTTGTTCATTTTTTTTTGCTCATTAGCAAGTTTGACTATTTTGAATAATGTGTTTAATACTTCATCAAATTTTATATTGGTTGGTTTCTCATTTTCATAAAATCATTTAGTGATATTAATTAATTAAATTATTTTTTCATTTTGCATCTCATAATAATAATAAAAAATAATAAAGAATTATCTATGATTTGTTTGATTTTGTGAAAAACCAATATTAATATTTTTCTCTTTTCCATTAACTTGAAGCTTCTAGAATTAAGATCATATTTGAAAGAAAAATATAAACAATGTTTGTTTAGAACTTATAGTTAGTTTAAATTCATTTTTTATTTT
>SNQJ01S0048231.1:47788-66153 GCA_010110895.2 Picea sitchensis | reverse complement strand
ATCATCATCGTTATCATCATTATTTTCATCACCATTGTTGTCTTTGTCATCCTCATCATCATAATCATTGTCATTGTCATCATCATTGTCATTTCCATTTTCATCATTGTCATCGTCATCATCATTGTCATCATCGTCATCATTATTTTCGTTTTCATTGTCTTCATCGTCGTCTTCATAATTGTCATCGCCATAATCAACATTGTCAACATTTTCATTGTCATCATCATCAACGTCGTCGTCATCATCATTTTCATCATTTTCTTCATCGTCCTCATCATTTTCATCGTCATCACCTTCATCATCATCATCATTTTCATAATTGAAATCATTGTCGTCATGGTCGTTGTCATCGTCATTGTCATCACCATAATCACCATTGTATTCCTCCTCCTCCTCCTCCTCCTCATCATCATCATCTTTATCGTCATCGTCATCATCATTGTCATCATCATCGTCATCATAATCATCATCGTCAACATCGTCAACATCATCATCATTTTCATCATCATCATCATCATCGTCATCGTCGTCGTCATTATCCTCCTCATCATCATCATTTCCATTGTCATCATCGTCATCATCATCATTGTCATCATCGTCATCATCATCATTGTCATCGTCGTCATTTTCATCACCATAATCACCATTGTTGTCATACTCCTCCTCATCATCATCGTCGTCATCATCATCATCATCATCATCGTCCTCCTCCTCATCATCATCATCGTCATCATTACCATTTTTATCACCGTCACCATCGTCCTCATCCTCGTCATTGTCATCACCATAATCAACATTTTCATCGTCCTCCTCCTTGTCATCATCATCATCATAATTTCCATAATCATTGTCTTCTTCGTCGTCATCATCATATTCATTTTCATTGTCATCATCATTGTCATTTACATTGTCAACACTATCATCATCACCATCATCATCATCATCATCATCATCATCATCATCATCATCATCATAATTATTGTCATCGTCATCATCGTTTTCATTTTCATCACCATAATCAACAATGTCATCATCATCGTCGTCATCATTGTCATCATCATCACCATTGTCATTGTTGTCTTCATCATCATTGTCATCGTCATCGTCATTGTCATTGTCATCACCATCATAATCATCGCCGTCATCATCGTCGTTGTCTTCATCATCATCGTCATCATCATCAATGTCATCACCATAATCACCATTGTCATCTTCCTCCTCCTCATCATCATCGTCGTCACCTCCATCGTCATCGTCATTTTCATCATCATCGTTGTCATTGTCGTCATCATCCTCCTCCTCATCATCGTCATTTCCAATGTCATCACCTTCATCGTCATCGTCATCATTGTCATCGTTGTCATCATTGTCATCATCATCTTCGTCTTCGTCATCATCATCATCGTCGTCGTCGTCGTCGTCATCATCATCATCATTGTCATTGTCATTGTCATTGTCATTGTCATCATCATCATCATCATTACCATTGTCATAATCATCATCATCATATCGTCATCATCATAATAAACATTGTCATCCTCCTCCTCATCATTGTCATCATCTTCATCGTCATTGTTATTTTCTTCATAGTCATTGTCATCATTGTCATTTTCGTCGTCGTCGTCATCATCATTGCCATTTTCATGATCATCATCATATTGTCATCTTCATAATCAACATTGTCATCCTCCTCATCATCATCATTTTCATTGTCGTGGTATTCGTCGTCGTCATTGTCATTGTCATCATCATCACCACTGCCATTATCATGATCATCATCATATCAGCATAATCATAATAAACATTGTCATCCTCCTCCTCCTCCTCATTGTCATCATCATTGTTATCATTGTCATTGTTTTCATATTCGTCATCATCATTGTCATTGTCATCCTCCTCCTCCTCCTCCTCCTAGTCATCATCATCATCATCATCATCATCATCATCATCATCATATCATCATCATCATCATAATCATCATTGTCATCCTCCTCCTCCTCCTCCTCATCATCATTGTCATCCTCCTCCTCCTCCTCCTCATCATCATTGTCATCGTCATCATTGTCATTGTCGTCATAGTCATTGTCATCATTTTCATGATCATCGTCGTCGTCATCATCATCTTCATCATCATCGTCATTTCCATTGTCATGATCATCATCATAATAAACATTGTCATCGTCCTCATCATCATCATCTTCATCGTCATCATCGTCATTGTCATTTTCATCATATTCGTTGTCATCATTTTCATTGTCATTTTTGTTGTTGTCATCGTCATCATTGTCATCATAATCATCATTTCCATTGTCATTAGATACATTTCATTCAACTCTAGTTGGAGGTGATTTTAACTGACCCTCAAAGATGCCTCACTTACATGGATATTATATTTCATCCAAAGGGTTTGGATACCTTTTAGAACCAATCCTCTAATTCATTGATGATCTTTCCTTATTGGGATATTAATGGTGAATTGCTTCTCACACTTTATGTGACTCGGATGAATAGTTGACATTATAGAAATTTCTAATGTTATTTCTCCTTGGCTTAATCCGATACTTTTTATAGATTCCATCATCATATCTTCTTCCATCCCCTCTCATCTTTAGGATCCTTTCTTCCCCAATTCCTCTCCTTTTCTTGTGCACCAAGGTTATGGACCCTAACTCTTGACCTTTATAAACCACAATGTAACATCCAACGCATGTAACCCCTTATCCTTTTCTCCAGTGTTATCACCCTTAAACTCCTTTACCTTATAACTATACTCCATATAACACTTAACCCTTATAACCCTTATAACTCTAACCCATATATCCCCTATAACCATTAAAATTTAACTCGTATACTCAATATAACTCCTAACCCCTATAACTTGTAATCCTATATCCCTATAACCATTAAACAACAAGCCTTATATCCCTTAAAATCTAAACCATATAACTAAAAACCATTAACATTTACAAATATAACCCATATATCCCCTATAATCATTAGTATTAACAATTATTAACACAAAATCCTCATAACCCCAAACCTCTACCAACATGCTAATTCCTACGCCCCAACAACACTAGCTTAACTATGTAGGGAGGGTCAGTTGGTTGTTGTTTTGAATACTTGGTTCAATTTCCTCTTTATGAGCTATGACATAGCATAGGACAAGGTTGAAAATCAATCTTTGTAGTACTATTATATATCCATCGAGACCATCGAGGGCCAATTGTGATCCATACACATGAGATCGTCAATGTCTGAATTCGAACTGTGTTTCCAAATCTCAAACAAGCTTTGCATGAGACCAACTGAGGGAAAGGAGGGAAAGGACATGAATCTTAGGCCCATTGTGATCCCTACGTGAAAGATTGAGGGAAAGGACACAAATTTCAAGGGACCATGAATGGTGAGTACCTCTGCCCACTCAAATCCGCCAGTTTATGGGGGTTTATCAAAGTCTATCTATATGAGATTGGGCTTGGTCAAACCATCTCCAATTTTGACATCTCTAGAATGAAAAAAGTTTACATATAGTCCCCTCTCCCTTCAAACAAAGGAAGCCCTCCAATTATTATAATCATTCAATTGAAAATATGCACATAGGGATTGAATTTTTCAACATAGTCGATGAAACTTTGATCATGCATACAAGTGAAAAAGGAAACCAAGAACACAAATGATAATGAAATAGGGAGATCCTATCAATTAAACCATATTTTGCGGATGATTTTGAAATATGGAAAAGCGATGGAGGGCTTCAATCCATCTAGAGGCATGAAATGCATTGTGAGTACATATCCCTTCAAAGATCATGATTCAAAAACCAAATTTAATAGTCCTATAAGTAAATAACATTTAGGATGATCCACATTTTGGTTAAATTATTTTTGAATCTAAGGTTTTTTATCCCATTGTGAATTCTAAGGGTGTTATAAAGATGCCTCCTTCCATATCCAAGGATGAGGCTATATATAATGAATACTCTATAAAGTTTAGGCTATATATAATGAATACTTTGTATATAATGAGGCTATATATAATGAATATNTATCCCATTGTGAATTCTAAGGGTGTTATAAAGATGCCTCCTTCCATATCCAAGGATGAGGCTATATATAATGAATACTCTATAAAGTTTAGGCTATATATAATGAATACTTTGTATATAATGAGGCTATATATAATGAATATTATGTATATAATGAGGCTATATATAATGAATACTCTACCAAATCAATGTTTGAAGAGGCCAAAAGACCCAAATGTCACCTCCTTAAGCTAGACTTTCCCTTAAACAATTGTTTTTCTTAATATTTGTCCCATTCTAGAGGTTTCTAAGTGAGATGCCTCCTTGAATACATCTTTAGATGACTTTGTTATGTTGTGTAGTGTCAGGTTGCACTTACAAATACTTTGTGCCAAATTTCACAAGTGGAGACTCGTGTCACATGCCTGCACTTACAAATACTTTGTGCCAAATTTCACAAGTGGAGACTTGTGTCAGATGCCTTGTTGGGTAGTATATACACTAGTTTCATTTACCAAATATGGTATATTGTACTTAACATTAAAGATCTAATCAATTAGACATATATAACAAGTAATTTACTTTCATTGTTGTTGAAGTATCCTTATCCATGTTTCCAAATTATGGATTGAACACATGGCATCATTCATTGCATGAGAAAGGACCCTTGAAATATTGTTTAATAGTTGATAGGACTTGTAGATTTTGTTCCTACCTTGATTTTCTTTAGGCAAGACAAGATCATGTTCATAGGTTACAATGTGTTGCAGTGGCTCAACAACATTTCAAGGGCAAAGGCTTTTCAAATATTGTGGCCAGGTGTTTTAACCTTTTATTATTTATGCTTATCTATTTTACAAGCCTTCCCAAATCATGTTGGACTTGCTACTAACTTTGTGGTTTTCACATAAAGAAATGTAGCTTACAAATTATAGTTTTTTGTTAATGTAAATAATGTTCTAGATATTTTGGAAATAACTTGATTTCTGTAGGAATAAAAAAAAATCTATTGAGATTAAAGACAAATATTGGTTTGCTTCATAAGAAAATACCACGAATCATGTATTATGATCTTGGCTTATTAAATAGCATGTAAATTCTCTTTACAAAGTGAATAGCCTTATCTTGCGTTACCAAAAATGTAGATATAGATTTGGAGTTGTAGTTATTCAAGTTATTCATTAATTCAATAATTGGGGATTATTCAAAATTGCATTCATTATTTTTAATTGTTAAACATGCAAACTTATATGCATATATTTTGACATTCAAAATAGACAAAGAAGCTTGTAAGTGTAAACTAAAAGTGTCTCAAGTACAAAGTCATAACAAGGAAGTTTGATTGTACATCAAACATGAAATTGGATCACTATCACCATTGAGTTTATTGGTATTTTTCTTTAATATTCCACTACTAGCAAAGTATGATAGTGAAGGAAATGGAAAAATAAGAGGCAAAATGGTACCATGTAGGAATAATCACAAAATGAAATGCATTGACTACTTGTATTCCTAACATGCCTTAAAGGTACCATGTGATTTTTCATATATGTATTGAAGGCTCATTACATATTCTATTGCTAGTATTTAGTAGAAAACTTTGGGACAATCCCCATTTATTTCCATAAAGGTGGAGGTTACCATGTTGAAAGAAGGTTCTAGTTTCTCAACAACCATTTCAAAGAGAAATAAAATTTGAAGGAGGAAGAGGTAAATAGATCTCATTAGGTAAGAAACCTTTTCAAAGAACTAATATCTTCCCAAGGAAATGTTTCCCTAAAAAGGTGCACAAAGGCCTATTGTAAAGGGTGAAAAGTCCATTAAATGATTCAATTGTGGAAGGAAACATTTTAAGAAATGGTTTTTAAGGGCTTGTAGCCTACTCTGGAACTAGTCAAAAATAGTTGCCATAATTTTGTAAGGGGAAAAGTTCAAAGAAAGAAATCCCAAAAAAATGTTAGAAAGGAACCCTTTGGAAAATTTCATCTTCTTGGATTATTCATTATTGGAGGGATGATCAATGGTGGAAAAAATTTGATCAACCTCCTTGCGAATGAGGATGTTTCTCGGATAATTAATGCTTTTTTAAGATATCACCAGATCTTGTCTCAATTTCACATTTTTTTTCCATTAGTCCATATTTCCATAAATGAAATGTAATGAATGTCCATGGATGACCAGAATAGGTTAATGCGATTGGAAAGTACAACATACCAACATAGTTTTACGGGGAGTGAAAAAGGCATCTCCCAAGAGCACAATAAAAAATATTGAAAGCTAGAGGAACAAGAATGAAACCCTACAGATTGTAGGGATTCAACTATAAAATATAATCACATAGTAGTAGTGAAATAGGTTGTAAGTAAGAAGAGAATTGTTTTACTTTACCTATGGGAATAACGATATGTAGGAAGCACTTAAATGATTGTATTGGTACAAAAGTGTTATGTGTTTTATCTCAACAACATTGGCCAATGAAAATAGCACATCGTAAAAATGAATCTTTCGGTCAGATTAGTAACACCCCTAGAGAATGGACTTTAACAACGGTTTGATGCTTAGACCTTTGCAAATGTGGTTGGACAAGTCAATAGGAATACACACATTATTCTGTCTCTCTAAACAAGCAAATTTTTTTTACGTAAATTACAAAGAGGGTGCAAGAACAAATGTTATCCTATGCCTCAAAGAAAGAGGCATTTAATACCACCCTTACCTTTAAAGGATAGGAGATACAAGTGACGAAATCCTACACCTATGACATCCTACACTTACCTTGGAGTGATACTCTTCGGCTCATCCTTTAGTGTGATACTTGAAACTAAATCAAGATCGAGTAAAGGTTATGTAACATCTACAACTTTGGAGAAACTTCATTTCCAACTCCAGTTTCAGGATATTCGAGCTAATATTTTCATCTTTCATACTTTTGTGACACACCTTTCCTCCTTTACAAATGTGAGTTGTGGATCCCATATGTAAGAATGACAGGTCAAATATGCATAGAGAGGGTACTCATTACTATTTTTTCAAAACATATACAATACAAAGAAAATAGTGTATCTTAGATGAGTTATATTATAGCGCAAGTTGTAGGTTTGGAAAAGCCCGACCCAACCACAAAGCAAGAGATACAAATTGGGAATCCTACACCCAATGTCACCTCGATGTAGGTCCCGCATTTCAAGGGTGACTAGGTCACTCTAGGGAGGTGATCCTAGTGACCCTAGGGGGAAAGAGATGGATATGGATAGATATGGAAGTGAAGCCCTTAGAGCTCAATTCTAAGTGGAGTTAAATGAGGGAATATATGCCTTGTAAGTCAAGTGATTGTTTCCCCAAAGGTATAATACTTCTTCAGATGATTGTACCTACCCAAGACACAAGAAAATCCAACTTACAATGATATATGTTAGTATGGATCAACAAGTTAAGCTTGTTGTCCCTAATTTGCAGAAATATATGATAGTTTATATCAGTAAATAAAGCATATAAATCAGCATGCAAGGATCTAAACTAGTTAATAAAATCAGCATCAAGATTAGCAATGAATATAGGCTTAATAATGGCACTTTGAAGTTGAAGAAAGCAATTTGTTGTAACATGTGTATTTATGTAGAAAATTGCAGTATTATGGTTGTATATTTCAGTCATTTAGATCAGAAAATTACACCATCAAAACATGCCAACAATTATCCCAAAAAATGCATGCTAATCAGTGGATTTAGTGTGCAAACTTTAGGAGCTAGTCTAAGTTTCGTTTAGGAGGTATGGTTACTAGTTTATCTAGGTTATATCATCCCTAATGGTTGTAGGTTAGGGTTTGTAATAGAAATTAAAGTAGTGGGAGAGAGGGGATGAACTAGTAGGGAAAGGCTCTCTCAATGAGGAAAACCAATGCCAAGCAAGAGACCTTTCAAAAGATAAAATTCCATGTTTCCCAAGGCAATGATTTTATATCTCCAATGCAAAAAATATATGACTAGTGCCTTTACTATTGGGTTAATGGAGTTAAATAAAATAAATATCTATAGAAGCTACCTCCTTGAGGGTGTAAGACCTTTTACTTCCCAAGGTAAGTTTCTCTAGCTATGGCTTAAGCTAAGAGGGTGTATGCCCTTATACTTCTCTTAGCAAACCCTAGTTTAGCCAATAACATGAAGCATAAAATGATGAATACTATGGTGGGGGTGTATTCCATTATACTTCCCACCTAGCTCCTAGCACAACAATCCTTGACTTGAAAAATAATGACAACATAAGAGTAAAAGACCATACCAAAATCAAGAAAGATGCTACAATAATCCACCATAAAAGCTAGAAAGCATTCATCCAAGGCTAGCACCTCACTCATCCATCAACCATTCATCAAGATATCCATAAAAAAGTGCACAAGAGACAAATAGAGCCAAGTGTAGTGAAAACTTCAGACCAATACTTCTCACAATGAGGGAGAGCTATGTTAAAATGAGATCTTATGATCTATTGTTTATACAAGGGGTAAACGACAAGACTAGGTTTCAAAAACCCTATTATTGGCCCATTTAACAAAGTAATATTAAATAATTCATTTAAAGTTTCACTTTTGCACAAATAAACCCTAATTTTACATGGACATCTCCCTTTTACTGGATGTTTTTCCACTTTGAAGAAGTCGTTGGTGTTGGAGAAGCATGGGTAGGCCTACAAAGTCCACATTTCAAGCATCTAGACAATATAATCATGGTGAAGACCCTATTCTCCTCAAAACGTCCATGTGTCAATGAGTGGCACCTCACCACCAAACCCTAACCCCCCTAGGTGATGTCGTGCCTCTAGGAGTGACGTTTTGCTTCTCCTAGGAAAAACGTTTGGCATGTGGGGACTAGGATATGTTTTCCAATTCAATCTCAAGGCCTTCCAAGTCTGATATTTCTCATCCGACATGCGGGCCATTGGAATCCAACTTGTGTGCTTGTAGCCCCATGGGATCCCAATCTAGGCGTGTTCTCCCAAAATTGTCCACCAACTAGGTCCTGCAAAGACAAATGAGAACACCCTCCAAGGATCTCAAATCATAACATCATGATAAGTGAATCCAATCAATAAATGAGCCACCTAAGCATGTGCATCAAAGATCACTATATCAAAAAATTAATTTCTCAAAGACACTATATGACTTGTCAATCTTGAATATGGGAGGGTTGACAAGGTGTCCTATTGGGTAGATCTTTCACTAGGTCAAGGAGAGTTTCCAAGATATCCCTCTCTAAGACCTGTAAAGTGGATGAAGTGGTTGGGGTCAAGACTCAATGGGAATAGGGCTCATGACATACAAGGGGTCATAATGTCTCATTCATAGGTGCCTTTGTAGAGAGTGTGTCGTACCTTCGTCCGCAATGCACTTTTTCCAACCCCATCAATTGCCTTTTATATTTATTTCTTTGTATTTTATTTCATTATAGAATAAGGAGAGGTTGAAGGTCATTTCCATGGCATAGCGAACAGATGATGGCAATGTCACCCACAAAAACCTAGTGGAAATGAGAAGTTTGGCTTGGGATAAGACCTTGTTGGTTACTACTCCTCTATCATGTCTAAGTTTATTGACCCATGGTTCATGTCTGTTGGGTTTCCAACAAAGCCTCTAAAACTATCGGCCCTCCTGGTAAACTAGAAGGCAACGCAGCACACAGAATGTCTTGTGCAGTCTCACCCGAGATAGCTTTAATGGGTGGTTGTAAGACTCGGATGTTTACAGCCTAGGATTGAATTGTGAGATAAGCAAGCTATATATTGAACCATTATTATAACTGGTAAGATCAACATATTGTTATTCACGACTATGCAGTAATTCCCATAGCTTGTTCCCTCAATATCGCAACAACACTTAAACAGGAAATATAACAACTCATTCATTCAACATAATAATAATTGATTCAAACAATAAATATATGAAAGCATTCATCACACAACACAAATGTTACCATGGTTCACCCCCCTCCTGGGGATATGTCCACAAATATTTGGCTCTCAGCTCTTTTATTATATTATTTCTGCATCTACAACACTGCGCACTTACAACTCTTCTCAGTCGGGTAAGATATATATGAGGTGGACTAGAATGCACCAGGATCCCTATCCTGCAATCTAACCCTCAATATCTTCCCTCTCTCATCCCCTCTAGCTCAACAGCTTATACCCAATAGGTCGTACAACAAAAACCCTTACATATCATATCAACTCATGCATAACTATCATAGCAACAACAATAAGAACCCTCTATAATACCTCGGTATATATATGTATACATTTATGGCTCTTCAGCCATTACAATACCTTACCAAAACCCTAACCCTACTGTCATTAGGTATTCCTCCCATGCATGTGTGTTGTTCTTCCTTCCAGTTGTTTCTTTCCTTACATGCACGTGTGCTATGTTTCCTTCCAGTTGTCGCTTTCCTTGTGCATGCTTTCTTTCCCAAAAACGCCTTGATTTTCTGCTTTGGCCTTTGGCCTACCTCCAATAGGCCCCCAACACTAACATGTGGCTCGTCCTAAGCCACTTAACCTTTGTGTGCTTCCTCGATCTCCCTGGTGATCGCCTGGACCTTTTCCTTGAGCTTTGTTGCCTGTGTTTGTGCCTGCGTAGTCTTCTCCTCGAGTGTGTCCACGATTTGGACTGCAATTTCGTCACTGATCAATTCCACACACTCTGCCTGGGTGTGTACTATCTGTGACTTGGATTCCTCTGCTTGTGCCAATACTTCTTCCACCCACTCCTGCAATGGTTCCATTTGAGCCTGTCTCTCATGTTTATGGGTTTGCACAGTATTTAGCTCTTCCTGCAATCTCTTCATGTCCTGCACCCCTTTGACGTGTTTTGTACTTGACGTTATCTTTTTCCTCTGCTTGAGTTCCTGGATCTTTGCATTGATCCTTTCTTCTTCCTTGTCCCACTTTTGGACCTGTTGATCCTCCTCTAATCTAGTCCAAAGTTGTGCTACTTTATCGAACAAGTCAGTTGTTGTATTGACCCGCTGCTCTATCTCCTGCAGTTGCGTTGTTTCTTACTACTTCCTTTTCTCCTTCATTGCTTGTGGTATACTTGGTGTAAGTTGCTCCCAGAGATTCTTGATCTCCTTCTTATATTGATCGATTTCTTGCACAATCCGATCAATCTTTTCTGTTGTTGTGATTTCATCTCTCTGCACGGCCTGTAGAATATTCTCGTAAGTTCCTGCCACTTTCTGTTCCAATCCTTTTATGCACTCCCTTTCCTCCTGGGTCTTAGATTTAGCCTTCTCATAGTCTATTTTCAACGCGTCTCATTTCTCTGTTGCCTTCTTCAATTCGACTAAGTCTCTGTGTACGTGAGACTGTACCTCATGGTTTATGCTAACTTGCAACTTGTGTAGTGCCCTAGTTGGCATCCGCGTCAACACTAGTTGGATTTGGCTTAAGTCCTTCAGGGGTGTCTACCCCACAATCTCATCCATGCGAAACATACTAGGTGTGATGTCGAATTTTGTGTTCAGGTGTGGTAATGAGTGGAATGGATATTGTTCTTCTTCTTCCACTCTCTCCACTATCCATGGTGATGATGGTTCTATGCCCCTGCTGCTTGTTGTCTCCTCTTCCCCGATTTTCTTGAGGAGCTTCCGCATGTTTTCCAATTGCTCTTCAATCCTATCCTTGTGATGCGCAGCATGGTCAAAGTCCTCAGATAGAAAATCCTAGACCATTCGGGCTATCATCACTCCATCGTCATCCATGATCATATACTCTGGCAGTGTTCTTTGTGCCTTTGATTTCTTGCACACGCCTCTTATGTCCCCCTGGTTCATGTGGGTTGGGACTTGTTGCGGTCACTTGCATGGGCTCGGCCTGTTGTTGTTGCTATTTGGTTGACTGCGTCTTATCCTTCTTTCCATTCTATGTCCCTATCTTCATTGGCCCTTCGTCTGTCGGCGTTTTTTTTCCCTAGCTCGTTCTTCGTCTCTTAGGCACTTGAATTTCCTTTGACTAGGTTTCTCCTTGCCTTGCCTCTTCTTCCGTTGTTCTTTTCGATAATTCCTGGGTAAGGACTGGAATCCTCCACTCATCATCTCATTTGATGATGACCATGTCGATTTCACCCTCTGTGATATAGTAACGCATCTATAGCCACTGTTTATCAAGATCCTTCCTCACTTGTGTCCACATTGTATTCTGTGTGGCCTGGAAATTGGCGATGTCTTTATACCGCACGATGGCCTCAGCTGTTATTCTCCACCTCTTGGAAATGGCTTCTTGTAGGTCGCGTAGGTATCCTTCAAAGATGGCCATGTTCGCCTTTTTTTTTTTAGCCTCTAGCCAGGCTCTAAGAAAAAAATATCTCGCTCCTTGATTTGGTTTGGGTCTGGTGCCAAAAACTACATACCTTGGTTCTTTCCATCCCATGAAGGCTATCAATCTGATCAACCATGAATAGTGAAACTTTGTTCCTAGATACTGCGCATTCTTGCAGTCATCCAAAAATAGGTTCAAGAGATACGATGCCCAGCTCATTGTGGTGCCTTTTGTGCATTGAGCTGCAACTACAACAAACCCAGATGGAACTTCCTCCCTGCGGAATTTTCTGAGCAACTTGCAGGCTAAGATTTTCGTGCCCAGTTGTGTTGCGGTATCATTGATCCTCTTGATAATGATCCCTCTTGTCCCCCTGTCGGTGATGTACTTCTTCTTCATCTCCTCTACTAGCGCCTTCTCCCTATATTTTTCATCCAGAAAGTGCGCGGGATCCATTCCCCAAGATGGAAATCTTGTTATGTTCGCGATAAGCTCTTCGTCTATTGACATGAGCTTGTCCAACCAGATTTCCCCACCATGCGTGACTGCTAGCAACTATTTGACGCATGCAGTTGCGTGTTGGTCCCTACCAAAATGTGGTAGGTATACCAGACCTAAAATTCTTGCCTTCTCCAACTCTGTTTCCCATTGGAGTGGCTGATCAATGGGTTCCCCAAACAGATTTGTGCCCACGATCTTCATGTACACTCTCTTTGCAAGTTCTGGAAACTTGTCTTCATATACGACATAGTGGTCCGAGTATTTGAGCTTCCCTATATGACCCAACAGGTCTGGTCCTACTTGTACCCTAGCTAGTATGCGTGGTACTGCAGGTTTCTTGCAAGGTGATCTGGGTATCTGTATCTTGTCTTTCTTCAATATTGGTGGCTGGCTCGAAATTACAGCAACTTCTAGTTACTCCTTAGTATGCCCTTCCGGCTAACCCATGACATATTTAGCTGTTCATTGTTATGGGTGGTCTGATATGGTCATTTGTGACTCATCTGGCTCAATTGTTGATTCCCAAATTGGTGTCATTCCATTAACTCTCGGAGCTTCTTTGACGTTCTCTGGTTTCGCCTTCTTCAAGGTTTTTGCATCTTGGTTAAACTGCTCCTGTACCTCTACGGGTATATCTATACTCATGCCCTTTGGTGTTGTATATGGGATTTCTTCCAGTATAGGTGTTGGGTTCACTAGTGTTGTGTCTAGAGATGGGATTTCGTCGACATTGACAATCTTCGGCGGCTGATGTTCACCTTCTTCCGCCTGTCCTCGTGACCTGGTTTTGACTCTGGTTGGTTTCACACTTTGGCTTGCTTTTGTTTGCTTGGGCGGTGCCATGGCATGGAATATCGAATTCTTACTAGGTTCGAATGGTCTCTGTGACCTCTGTGAATTCACTTTGTGCTTTTCACCCTCTATCGCTCTATGTCTACTCTTTTTTCGTGAATAGAATGGTTGCTCCCACGACCATGTGTTGTATGGGTTTCCCATGAAGCTTGTCGATGACGCTTCCTTAATTATGGGTTTAATGCACCTTAACTACGGGTTCAATTCATCTCCAGTGGTTTCTTACTTTCCATTAATCTGCCTTTCCTTCTCCAGTTGGTGTGTTTTAATGTGGCATCCCATCAATCCTTGTCGTCCTTTACTTCCGCCTAGTGTTGTCATGTCGTCCTACTTTTGTCGACTTTCCTTTTCCCGCGTGTTTCCCTTTTGTATGTGATTGGTGTCCTTCTTCTTGCGGCATTTGTGTTCCTAAGTGTGTGTGATTTTTCTTTCTCCAGCGCAATGTGCCATCCTTGGATCTTTCCTTTTTGTTTCTTTTTCAATATACTTTTTTTTTTTTCTACTGCGCGGTGAGTGGTCGACTGTCCTTGTACAACTTCAGTCGGCTCCCATTAGTCATCCCTCTGATTTCTGCACCTGATAAGTCTTTAAATTGTACATCTCCTCCATATGTGATAGATTTTACTTCATATGGTCCTAGCCAATGCATTCTTAGCTTTCCTAGGTGCTAAAATGATTTGTTGCCATACATCAGTACTAGATCTCCTTCCTTGAAAGTTTTCTTCTTTATGTGTCTATCATGCCAAGATTTGTCCCTTGCTTTCTGAACCTGTTTCTAGAATCCTACTAAGATCCGGTCTTCCTCCATGGTCATTAAAAGATTTAGTCCCTCCTGTACTACGCCTCATTCTGTCATTTGTGTAATTGCTGCTACGCGCAAGCTCGGTACTAGAAATTCTAATGGCACCACTGCTTCTTGGACATAAACCAGTTTAAATGGCCTGTGCCCTGTCAAATGTTTTCACATAGTCCTGTAGGCCCATAATATTGTTGGTACTTTAAGGTCCCAGTCTTCCCTGTTGACGTTACAAATCTTTGTCAACGCGTTCTCCATGATTTTTTTGAATGCTTCCACTGTGCCATTTGCCTGTGGGTGATATGGTGTGCTCTTCTGATGATGGACTTCAAACTCTTCAGTCATAGTGTTGATGGTGTTGTTTATGAAGTGCGTGCCTTGGTCACTCATAAAAACTCTTGGACACCCAATTCGAGTGATGAATTGCTCAAATAAGAAGTATGTTGTTGTTTCTTCGTTGCAATCCTTCACTGGTGCGGCCTTCACCCATCTCGTTAGGTACTCTATTGCGGTGATAATGTACCTAGATCCTGTTCTTTTTTCTAGTAGGTTGATTAGTCCTGTTATCTCCCAAAATGAATCAGTCAATTTGTTCCATTTTGTAGGTGATAGCATGGTCATTAATAGGATTCTATATAAATTTTTAGAATTTATAACTGTCAAAACATAGGATTTAAGATTTTATCCTAGAAATAAATTGATCCTCAAAAGGTCTTTTCAAAAATTTGAGAAAAATCCTTTCAACAGCTAACATCTGTTTTGAAGTTGAAGTTAGCTGGTGAAAGCCTCAAGTTTAAACGGTTAAATTGTACTCCCCGTAGCAAGCGAGCTGGTGAAAGTGCTAACATGGATTTTTCTCCAATGACTCCAAAAACCCAAAAAGGACACACCAGACACACATCATACAATCATCATGGCAAGCTAATGGAAGCAAATGATGATGATACCATTTCATCATGTTTTAGCAGGACATCATGACAGATCGTTCTCACGTATTTCATGTGACAACAAGAGGAGGGTTTGAGGTGATGAACTCTCAATCATCATTGGAGATAGAGGATAAAGTACCAGCCATCCAACGACATCAAATCACCATTTCTTATTTTGAACTCCCGGTGTTCAAGATTTCTATGATGAGGTTTCATATTTCAATTGACAACACAGGGTCATTTTCACTAGCACCAGCCTTTTCCTTGTAAAGAAGATTACTGTGTCAACCATGTGAAAATCGACCGACGATCAAGTCACAAATGGCGAGGAAGCAAGGAGGGTTACTTTTGAGGAAAGAGTTAGATAATTTATCCTTTTTGCAGTCTTATCCAGAGGTGCAGAAGCGATTCTCAGACGCAGGTTGTATGACATATGTGGAAAGGTTACAGGAAGGTTATCACCAGGCAACAGCAGAAGTCTTTGCAAAGTCATACGATGGAAACAAAGCTACCGTGGGCTCTCTAGAGATGATAATTGATGAAGCTGCCATCGCTTCAGCAACTGGCTTACCCAGAACATGCCAAAGTTGGTTTAAAAATATAGTGACCAAGAACTTGGATTTTAGGGTATACCTCAAGATAGAATTCTGAAGCATAACCTAGAAGAAAACCATCCCTATTTCTTACCTTGAAGATGAATGGAAAGAGTTGTTCAAAGGCATTCAATTATACTTAACCTCAGAGGGCAGGTATGACAAGTTAATGTTATATCATTTTAGACTCCTAGATCACTTCATAGGGAAGGGCCTTCTAAATTTGCCTTTCTTTCTTCATAAGAGCCTAACCAAAGTGTGTAATAAGATCAGAGTCGAACCTTTAAGCATAAAAAATTCCCTTTGTCATTATGGCTTGATTAAAATGATCATTTTGGAAGAATTGAGATGAAGAGAAAGAACTTGGCAGCATTTTCTCTTCTGGGAGGGTTTTGAGACCCAAACTCAACCTATAAATGAAAAGAAGAAAGAAGGAAAGAAGAAGTCAACCCCTCAGAGCAGCTCAAGGAGGAGGAGAGATATCCCAAAAACACTAGAGGATAGAAATTCTAGCATAAAGCCCAAGAAAGCTAAAAAGAAACTAGATTTTGAAACAAACTCAGAGCAATCCACAGTGAAAAAGACAAATGTTCTAAATCTTCCATACACAAATTCAGATATAGAACCATAAAAGGAAGATGAAAGTCCAGCCATCAAAAGTCCAGAGCACTTCATGGAAACTGCACAGGATTGTGAAGCTTTTACTCCCAAAGATGAAGGTGAAGCCTCAATAAATAAGAAATCAAAGAAATCACAAAGGATTAAGGAGCTAAAAGAGGTAATAGCACAGCAGGAGGTTTTGGAAAGGGTGATAAAGGCAAGATATAAAGCCTTATCAGAGAATTTTGCAAAGACAAATGCAGCTTTTGAGAATCTAGCATGTGAAAGCATTAAAGACAAAAAGAAGAAGAAGAAAATCACAAAGGATTATAATAGCTTATGCTGGTTAGCTAAGCGCCTGAAGAGGAAAATCAAAAAATTGAAGGAAAAGATTAACACACATCCAAATTTACAGGTGCTGACCCAGGTTGCTATAAATTTGCAGGGAGAGCAATCAAATGAACACTGATTTTTTTATGGAACAACAGTTTTGAATATGAAAGGTTTCCTTTTTTACCAAAACAGAGCTTTCACTAGCACAGAAGGCGAAATTATAACCAATCAGTTGTTGAAAAGAAGAGCTTTCATCAGCTAATTAGCAAATCCTAAGGCGAAATAGCTAGTGAAACTGCAGAATGAAAATTTTGAAGAGTTGATCTTGAACAAAGCGATTTTGGAGTGATTTAAAGGGTAAGAGACTATCAAAAGATTAACCACCGAATTAGGAAACATTGAGTATCAAAGATTCGTGGAGATTTTGGGGTTGAATGTTTAATTGGTCAACTAAAGTTTTGTTTACAGTTGTTGAAAGATTTCTAGCCACTGAAGACATGTGTCTTTTCCTCCATGACACATTAGAGACATAGAAGTGATGAAGATCAAATGTCAAAGATCAACTAAGGAGATAGTTTGATTCCTAGGAACTAGTTCTTTAATTATCCTATTGTATTCAATTAGTTTTTTTCTTTCTATATTTAGAAATCCAGATCCAGTTTTCTAGGATCTTAGACTTGCTGTAAAGGCTATAAATGCCTATATTTTTCATATATCAGGGTTTGATTCTGGATATAGGATTATATTATGTTGTAAACAGACTTTTACTATGATAATACAAATCACAGTTTTCTCTCTCTATTGATGTTAGATTCTCATTTTCCTTCATTACTTTCTATTAATTTGTTTTAGCTACAGAATGATGGTTATCTCATTGGTTAGCTCATAACTTGATATTAAGTTGCCTATCATTGTTTATTAAACCCTACACTTTGTATTCGGTTTATAAACATGGTTTTCTCACCCATTTAAAGCTATCATCTGATCATCAATCCTTGAGAGAACTGGTTTATTTGATTTTCATTTTACTGTACAAGTGCCATACTGTAATTGAGTTATCCCATTTATCCACACATACATAAACACAAAAACAATTTTTCTTCAAGTTACCAAGCATCTTTGACCTACAACCTCAAAGAGTTTCTTGGAACGATAACAAATTGGCGATGTTGCCGGGGAGATGAGACCGAAGCTCAGCTTTCCTGGGATATGACACAGAGATGATCTTTGATGATAGACAAATATTAGTGTTAGAAAAATAGGACCGCGGAGAAATAAAATAAAACAAATGCAGAAACAAAGCACAGAAGACACACAATACAAGAGAGACACAGATTTACGTGGTTCACCCAGTGTGGGCTACGTCCACCAGAGAAATTGTCAGGTCCTTCCTTTATTATTATCCAGCAAATGAAGGGATA
>SNQJ01S0048231.1:0-47778 GCA_010110895.2 Picea sitchensis | reverse complement strand
ATTAGATCTGTGACCTTATAATGAACGGTCCAGATTTACAATGAAATTACAATATACTTTTACAAGGCAATTTTTTCTTCGGGGGCTTCGCCCCCGAACCCCCGCTGGGGGCCCGCGTGCCCCCAGACCCCCCAGCCGGGGGGATAGCCCCCCCGGACCCCGCAGAGGGGGTACCCCCCTCTGCACTCCCCCGCATGGAAGAGTGTACATACTTCTGGGGTGTAAATACTTCATGGGGTATAAACACGGCTAAAACTAAAAGACCTATAAATCAGGAAGATAATCAGGCTCCACAACCAACAATTAGACATTACATTGGTTGTAATTATCTATCTAGAAACTCCACAAGTTCATCCTGGCTCCAAAGAGGATCAGTACCAGGGCAAATCCACAAGAATCACCTGTCACACCAGTGCCCAATCCAGAACTAATTCTCAGAAGAGGAAGATCATTCCAAGTTCAGAATCCAAAATCAGGCACTAAAGGTAATCCTCTTTTTAGTTCTAAGAAATCTACTACAAAAAACATTGAATCTTCTTCCACTAAGATTGTCAGTGAAAAAGCAACTGTAACCACTGTAGAAGAATCAATTATTTCTTATCAACAGGAAAATGCCATTGCTGGAGAAGTGATAGACTCAAATTTGGTTGAAGATTCATCTAAGACCCTAGAAAGAAATCATAGCTCTTCCTTTCTTGAGTCCTTTCATTCACAGAAGGAAGAAGATCATATAAACATTCACACTAGCCTCCTTGTTGTAGAACATCTTCTTCAAGAGCTATCTGCTAAAGGTGAATAAAACTTGGTTGAACAACTTGCAAATTTCTATAGAGCCTCATATCAGACTTCTTTCCCATCAGAGAATTCCCCTTCTTTAAAATTAATTCCCCCAGTGCTGAGGAATTGGAGAAAATACTATCACC
Source organism: Picea sitchensis (assembly GCA_010110895.2). NCBI lineage: Eukaryota > Viridiplantae > Streptophyta > Pinopsida > Pinales > Pinaceae > Picea > Picea sitchensis. The sequence continues at coordinate 46,855 of SNQJ01S0048231.1, read as the reverse complement.
TCTCTCACCCATAATCATTATGGATGCACCCCCTCCTTTGACCAAGATTCAACAAATCCTAGATGCTAGGTATGCGCCACTAATATTGCCAAATCTAGTATCATCCATGCTGATAGGAGACTATCAGAAGTACATGCCCAAGTTCACAGGTGAAGGCAATGTGACTGTTGAAGAACATATAGAGGCCTTTTACAGTTATGCAGAAAACCTTAACATTGAGGAAGAAGATGTTTGGACCCGAGTTTTTGTCCAAAGATTAGATGGTCATGCTAGGAAGTGGTTCAAAGAACTTCTTGCTGGTTCAATAACTAGCATAGAGCAATTGGATGATATCTTTTTGAAACACTGGGGTGATAGAAGAGATTTTTTGTAGTATATTACTGAATTTGGAAATCTAAGGAAAGAAAATGGTGAATCAGTCTCTGATTTCACTAAAAGGTTCAATAGAATGTACAGTAAAATACCAGTTGAGATAAAGCCTTCAGATGCCTCTGCCAAAATCACATATGTCAATTCATTTGATTCAGAATTTTGTTTGTTGTTGAGAGAAAGGAGGTAACCTACACTATCTCTGATGCAAGATTCTTCCCTTGAAGTGGAATCAAATATATTGGTTTTTCCTAAGTTGAAGGGAAACACTAATAGAAGAAAGCCAAGAGATGAAGCTTCCTCTTCATCCAATACTAATCCAAAATTAGACAAGATGGCTAACATGTTAGAGTTTTTAACCTCTGAGATATCTAAACTCAAAATTGAAAACAAGCAGCCTGTTAAGGGAAGGGGTACTTATGATTATGCAAATAGAAACCCCAATCAGAATCCAAACAACTTCAGAAGAAATAATCAGCCAATGCATATTTTGCAGAGAGAGAGAAATCCTACTGAGGATCAGAGGATAATGGATCCTCTTCAAAATGTCGTGATGGACGAAGATGAAGGTGATTATCAAGAAGACAGAGAGGATAATATTCACGGCGTTGGGGATGATACAGGGAAGTCTTATCTAACACAGCATGATTATGAAGAGTCATTAATGATCGAAAAGATAAATGAAATTTCTGTTGATAATGGTCTTTTTCAAATGGAAGAGAAGAACATATATAATCTCATATCTAAGTCAAATACTGGCCAATAGAATGCACCAGTTTCTCCTAAGAAGATTGTTTCCCCTGTCAAGCAAAAGGATATGATACCAGAGAATCAACAAACAACCTCTTCAAAGGTAAACACACCTACTCATCCAAAGAAGACCACTGTCCCTGCCAAGCAACAAATTTAGAAAAATCAGACCCCTAATGACCAGCAAAGTGTTTTGAAAGCTCCTTCAAATGAGGTAAAATTTTATGATAAGACCTCTTATTCTTTTAATTTTGAGGCTGAAATACAGAAAATTAAAATCCCCATCCCTTTGGTCGAGTTAATGAAGAATGAAACATTCAAGAAATATATCCTCAAAACTCTTGACCCCAAGTTCATATCCCCCTCTGTTGATATTCTTAATATATATGATGACAAGCCAACCATTGTTTTAGGCTAAATGATAGAAGATAGAGATGAAAGTTGTCCACCTTTTTATATCTCTCTGAACATTCATGACAAAACATTACATAACTTTCTGTTAGACTCTGGTGCCTCTCACAACTTAATGCCAAAGGTGGTTATGGATGAGATTGGATTAGAGATTACCAAGTATTACCATGATATTCTCTCATTTGACTCTTGGAAAGTTAAATGTCTTGGAATGATCAAGGACTTGGATGTAACTTTGACCCAGGCATCTATGAAAACTATGGTTATGGATGTAGTAGTAACAGAGATCCCGCCTAAATTTGGATGTTTGTTATCAAGATCGTGGATGAAGAGGCTAGGGGGAACTCTTCAAATGGATCTCTCATATGCTACTATCCCTATTTTTGGAGGAGTAAACAAAAGACTATACAGGGAGTCACAGCTTTCATATGTCATCAATGATGAACAAAATCCAGCCAACCATCCTATTTACTCAGTTGACACAGGTATGGGATCTTTCATATTACAAATTGATGATTCATTGTTTCTTAGGAAGCCCGCAGTTCAGTCCACAGGAGTAGCAGAAAATGACCTTTGGACCATGTTATTTGATAGTGCGTGTACTAAAGAATCAGCAGGAGCAGGGGTGGTGTTAATTTCTCCTTCAAAGAAAACTACTCACTTGTCCTTTAAACTTGATTTTAAAGTGACTAACAACATTGCAAAGTATGAGGCGCTGCTCCTGGGATTAAATGCAGCCAAAGAGATGAATATTAAGAGACTACAGGTATTCGAAGATGCAGACTTAATCATTCAGCAAGTAAACAAATCCTTCCAGGCCAAACATGTTAGGCTGAAATCCTATAGGGATGAAGTTTTGACAGCGATTCATACTTTTACAGATTTCAAAATTTCATACATATCGAGAGCAATGAATGAATTGGTTGATTCATTAGTTGTATCAACCTGTGCTTTTATACCTCCTCTACCCCCTAAATTGAATTACGAAATCCAAGTAAAGTATAGGCCATCACTCCCTGATAATGTAAAGTTTTGGAAGGTTTTTGAAGATGATGTTGAACTCACCAGATTTCTTGCAGTAATAGATGAGTTTGCAGATTTGCAAATTGATTTGGAAAGTGAACATGATGAAGAGGCTGAGAAGCCAAAGCTCAGAAGTAAAATTGGAGCACATGAAATAGTTCAATTGTCCACTAACAGAATCCCTAAGGGATTGGTCCTTTAGAAAAAAAAATTGATAATAACGATGTGGCTGTCAAATTGGAAAAGAAGGAAGATGACTCAGAGGTATTTCAGTTTAATATGGCCAGTGAACAAGATCCTAAATATGTCAACTTAGCTTCCCATCTGTCTGAAAAACAAAAGGCTGATTACAGTGAGTTGTTAAAAGAATTTGCTGATATCTTTGCTTGGCAATATGATGACTTAAAGACATTCAACACAAGATTCCTTTAAACAAAGATACAAAACCATTTAGGCAAAAACTTAGATCTTTCAGTCATATGTTGTTGTCTACCATGGAAAAAGAGATCAAGAAACTATTGGATGCCCAAATTATTATACCTCTCAGGTACTCAGATTGGATTGCTAACCTTGTACCTGTCAGAAAGAAAAATGGAGAGATCAGACTCTGTGTGGATTTCAAAAATTTGAATAAGTGTTCTAGGAAAGACAACTACCCGTTGCCCAAGATGGAACACAATTTATAGAAGGTGGCAGGATCAAATGTGATGTCCTTTATTGATGGATTCTCCAGATACAATCAAATCGTTGTCCATCCGGATGACAGAGAAAAGACTACCTTTACCACTCCATGGGGTACATTTATGTATGAAAAGATGCCATTCGGATTGATGAATGCGGGAGCAATGTTCTAGAGGGAAATGGACATTGCATTCGTTGGAGAGAAAGACAATTTTTTTTTGATATATCTTGATGACATAACTATTTTTTCAAGCATCCATGAACATCATTTGCAACACTTGAGAAAGACATTCCTAAAATGCCGAAGGTATGACATTTCTCTTAATCCTAAGAAATCTAATTTTGCACTTAAAGAAGGGAAATTGCTTGGACATATCGTTTCAGATAATGGGGTAAGGATTGACCCAAAAAGAGTAGAAGCCATTAAAAAGTTGTCTCTTCCTAGATCAAAAAAGGATATTTAGTCTTTCCTTGGAACTATAAACTTTTTCAGGAGGTTTATAGCAAACTTTGCATAACTTACAAAGCACATTACTTGTATGTTAAGAAATAATTCTGAAGTAAGATGGACCGAAGAAGCTAAACACTCTTTCAATGCTATCAAAGAAGCCATTGTGAAAGCCCCTATTTTAATCAGTCCTGACTTTGACAAGGAGTTTTATATCTTTTCATTTGCTTCAAAAGATACAATTGCAGCTGTACTATTGCAGAGAAATGTTGATGATCAGGAGAAGCTAGTCGCCTTCTTCAGTAAAGTCTTGAGAGATGATGAAGTGAAGTATGAACCGTTGGAAAAACAAGCATATGCACTCATCAAGTCATTAAAAGCCTTCAGAGTTTACATTCTTCAAGTGAAGGTAATAGCTTATGTACCTTCAAGCTCGGTTAAACATGTGCTTATACAACCTGACATAGATGGAAAAAGGAGTAAGTGGATAGAAAAGTTAATTGAATTTGATGTCGAGATCAAGCTAGCAAAACTTGTGAAAGGTCAAGGCCTTGCCAAGCTCCTTGCAAAAGAAAATTGTAAGTTGCTTGAGATAAATTTGGTGAGTATAAATGCAAAAAATATTCAGTTTTCAGAGGACAAAGGTAGTGATAAATTGTGGGTTTCTCCTCACCTAGCTGACTGTGAATGGTACAACCACATCTTATATTTTCTGCAGACTTTATCAGTTCCTTCAAATTTGACAAAAACACAAGGGAGAGCCTTAAATCTCAAAGCCATAAATTTCTGCATTAATGGCAACTTATTGTTCTGGAAAAATCCAACAAGGATACTCTTGAGGTGCATAAAACAAGAAGAATCAGCTAGAATCATGACTGAATTTCATAATAGTGAGTGTGGAGGACATCACTATTGGAAGACTACCACTCACAAAATCCTGAGAGCTGGTTACTATTGGCCATCTTTATTTTCAGATGTGTGTAAATTTGTGAAAACATGTGATAAGTGCCAAAGGTTTGCAGGCAAACAACAGTTAAAATCTCTTCCCCTCAAACTTGTTGTGGTCATAGGTCCTTTCCAGCAATGGGTTCTGGACTTCATTGGTGAGATTCACCCACCTTCTAGCAATCAGCATACATGGATCCTTGTTGCCACTGATTATTTTACCAAATGGATTGAGGCCATTCCTACAAGAAATGCCAATCACACTGTCATCATTAATTTTCTGCAAGAAAACATATTCTCTAGATTTGGTTGCCCTAAGAGAATAGTCACCGATAATGCTGTTGCATTTAATGATAAACACTTGGTAAAATTATGTGAAGAGATGGGAATTCAGCTAGTACATTCTACTGCTTACTATCCACAAGGAAATGGCTAAGTTGAGTCATCGAATAAGAGCTTAGTCAGAATCATAAAAAAGTTGCTTGAAAAAAATACCAAGGGATGGGATTCCAAGTTGAAATTTTATTTGTGGGATGACAGAGTTACAAATAAAAATTCAATTGGTACATCCCCATTCAAGTTAGTAAATGGCACTGAAGCCATCTTTCCTGTTCAACTTGCACTGCCAGTTGCAAAGTTTTTATAAGAAGCTGACTCTAAACCAAATGATCTAACTAGGAGGATCCACAACTTGGTAGAGTTGCAGCAAGAAAGAGAGCAACTTCTGGAAAAGACAGAGTTACACCACATGAAGATTAAGGAAACTTTTGACAGGAAAGTTAAGGCAGATACTTTCAAAGTAGGGGATCTAGTTCTGAAATGGGATGCAGCAAGGCAAGAAGAGGGAAAAAATGGCAAATTTGATGCGCTCTGGACAGGTCCATTTGTCATAGAAACAGTTCGGAAGAATAATACCTTAGTCCTCTAAGATCTTTCAGGTGAAGAAGTATAAGGTGGCCCTTTCAACGGGTGGTTTCTGAAACCCTACTTTTCATGAGGCTTTCCTTAAAGCCTGTTTATTTGTACATATTCTTTTTCAGTTTTTGTTTTTGTTTTGTTTCGTCAATAACTCCATGCCTAATGGTACTGAGTAAAATCAGTTTCAAATTGAAGTTGTAATAAAGGCTACTGAATCAAACTAGGTTCTTAGTGACCTCACAGGGAGGTATCCATCCCAGTTGGAGCCAAATGTTATCTCCCAAAATGAATCAGTCAATTTGTTCCATTTTGTAGGTGATAGCATGGTCATTAACAGGATTTTGTATAAATTTTTAGAACTTAGAAGTGTCAAAACATAGGATTTAAGATTTTATCCTAGAAATAAGTTGATCCTCAAAAGGTCTTTTCAAAAATTTGAGAAAAATCCTTTCAACAAATAACATTTGTTTTGAAGTTGAAGTTAGTTGGTGAAAGCCTCAGGTTTCAATGGTTAAAGTGTACTCCCCGCAGCAAGCAAGCCAGTGAAAGCGCTAACACGGATTTTTCTCCAATGACTCCAGAAACCCAAAAAGGACACGCCAAACACATGTCATACAATCATCATGGCAAGCTAATGGAAGAAAATGATGATGATATTGTTTCATCAAGTTTTAGCAGGACAACATGACATATCGTGCTCATGTATTTCATGCGACAACAAGAGGAGGGTTTGAGGTGACGAACTCTCAATCATCATTGGAGACAGAGGATAAAGTACTAGCCATCCGACGACATCAAATCACCATTTCTTATTTTGAACTCGTGGTGTTCAATATTTCTATGATGAGGTTTCATATTTCAATTGACAACACAGGGTCATTTTCACCAGCACCAGCCTTTTCCTTATCAAGAAGATTACTGTGTCAACCATGTGCAAATCGACTGACAATCAAGTCGCATATGGTGAGGAAGCAAGGAGAGTTACTTTTGAGGAAATATTTAGATAATTTATCCTTTTTGCAGTCTTATCTAGAGGTGCAGAAGCGATTCTCATACACAGGTTGTATGACATATGTGGAAAGGTTACAAGAAGGTTATCACCAGGCAACAACAGAAGTCTTTGCAAAGCCATACAATGGAAAGAAAGCTACTGTGGGCTCTCTGGAAATGATAATTGACGAAGATGCCATCGCTTCAGCAACTGGCTTACCCAGAACAGGCCAAAGTTGGTTTAAAACAACAGTGACCAAGAACTTGGATTTTAGGGTATACCTCAAGACAGAATTCTGAAGCATAACCTGGAAGAAAATCATCCCTATTTCTTACCTTGAAGATGAATGGCAAGAGTTGTTCAAAGGCATTCAATTATACTTAACCTCAAAGGGTAGGTATGATAAGTTAATGTTAGATCATTTTAGACTCCTAGATCACTTCATAGGGAAGGTCCTTCTAAATTTGCCTTTCTTTCTTCATAAGAGCCTAACCAAAGTGTGTAATAAGATCAAAGTCGAACCTTTAAGCATCAAAAATTCCCTTTGTCATTATGGCCTGATTAAAATGATCATTTTGGAAGAACTGAGACGAAGAGAAAGAACTTGGCAGCACTTTCTCTTCTGGGAGGGTTTTGAGACCCAAACTCAACCTATAAATGAAAAGAAGAAAGTAGGAAAGAAGCATTCAACCCCTCAGAGCAGCTCAAGGAGGAGGAGAGCTCTCCCAAAACCACCAGAGGACAGAAATTCTAGCATAGATCCCAAGAAATCTAAAAAGAAACTAGATTTTGAAAAAAACTCAGAGCAATCCACAGTGAAAAAGACAAATGTTCTAAATCTTCCATAAACAGATTCAGATACATAACCAAAAAAGGAAGATGAAAGTCCAGCCATCAAAAGTCTAGAGTACTTCATGGAAATTGCACAGGATTGTGAAGCTTTTACTCCCAAAGATGAAGGTGAAACCTCAAGAAATAAGAAATCAAAGAAATCAAAGAAATCACAAAAGATTAAGGAGTTGAAAGAGGTAATAGCACAACAGGAGGTTCTGGAAAGGGTGATAAAGGAAAGATATAAAGACTTATTAGAGAATTTTTCAAAGACAAATGCAGCTTTTAAGAAGCTAGCACGTGAAAGCATTAAAGACAAAAAGAAGAAGAAGAAAATTGCAAAGGATTATAATAACTTATGGTGGTTAGCTAAGTGCCTGAAGAGGAAAATAAAAAAATTGAAGGAAAAGATTAACACACATCCAGATTTACAGGTGCTGGCCCAGGTTGCTATAAATTTGCAGGGAGAGAAATCAAATGAACACTGATTTTTGGATGGAACAACAGTTTTGAATATGAAAGGTTTCATTTTTTACCAAAATAGAGCTTTCACCAGCATAGAAGGCAAAATTATAACCAATCATTTGTTGAAAAGTAGAGATTTCATCAGCTAATTAGCAAATCCTTAGGCGAAATAGCTGGTGAAACTGTAGAATGAAATTTTTGAAGAGTTGAGCTTGAACAGAGTGATTTAAAGGGTAAGAGAGTATCAAAAGATTGATCACCGAATCAAGAAATATTCAATATCAAAGATTCATGGAGATTTTGGGGTTGAATGTTTAATTGGTCAGCTAAAGTTTTGTTTACAGTTGTTGAAATATTTCCAGCCACTAAAGACATGTGTCTTTTCCTCCATGACACATCAGAGACATACAAGTGATGAAGACCAGATGTCAAAGATCAACTAAGAAGACAGTTCGATTCCTAGGAACTAGTTCTTTAATCATCCTATTGTATTCAGTTAGTTTTTTGTTTTCTATATTTAGAAATCCAGATCCAGTTTTCCAGGATCTCAGACTTGTTGTAAAGGCTATAAATGCCTATCTTTTTCATATATCAGGGTTCGATTCTAGATAGAGGATTATATTATGTTGTAAACAGACTTTTACTATGATAATACAAATCACAGTTTTCTCTCTCTATTGATGTAAGATTCTCATTTTCCTTTTGTACTTTCTATTAAGTTGTTTTAGCTACATAATGATGGTTATCTCATTGGTTAGCTCATAACTTGATATTAAGTTGCCTATCAATGTTTATTAAACCCTACACTTTGCATTCGGTTTATAAACATGGTTTTCTCACCCATTTAAAGCTATCATCTGATCATCAATCCTTGACAGCACTGGTTTATTTGATTTTTATTTTACTATCTAAGTGCCATGCTGTAATTGAGTTATCCCATTGATCCACACATACATAAACACAAAAATGATTTTTCTTCAAGTTACCAAGCATCTTTGACCTACAACCTCAAAGAGTTTCTTGGAATGATAACAGGTCCCACAAAGTCTACTGCCCACTTATTGAATGCATGTAATGTTACTTGTGGTCGTAATGGCATCTCGTCCCTTCTGTTGGGTTTTCCTACCCTTTGACAGATATCACATCTTTGACAGTACTCCTTCAACTCTCTATGAATCATTGGCCACCATAGTCCTGCATGCAATACCTTCTGCGCAGTAGCTTTACTTGCATAATGTCCCCCTGCTATTCCTTCATGAGATTCTACTAAGGCTCTTGGACTTTCGTGCTCTAACACGTACCTGCACAAGATGTTATCTATGCCCATTTTGTATAGGTGTCCTACAATCAGTTGATAGTTGGTAGCACAGACTACCAGGTTTTTCTTCTTCCCAGTGTTATACTCTTGTGGAGAAATACATGTGCTCAAGTACTGAATGATATCTATGAAGTGTTCATCGGCGAGTCGTACTGAAAATAGTTGTGCATATGGAAATTTGTCCTCTAAATTCACATGTTCTTCTCCATTTCCGACTCTTGATAGGTGGTCAGGTCCTACATTTAATTTTCTTGGCTTGACTATTACTTCAAATTCAAATTCTTGAAATAGTAGTAACCATCGATAGATTTTCCCCCACAACACTGGCTTGTTGACTAGATATTTTAGGGTTGAGTGATCTGTGAACATATTAAAGTGTTTCCCCAATAAGTAATGTCTGAACTTTTGCAGTGCGTAGACCATAGCTAGGCCTTATTTTTATGTCATGTTATAGTTATGTTCTGAGTTGTATAACTTTATGCTCGCAAATGTTATCGGGTGATCCAAGTCCCCCACTCCAGGCTGTGCCAAGATAGATCCAAGTGCTATGGATGCATCTACATGCACATGGAATGTCTTCACCCAGTCTGGAAATACTAATATCAGCGCGGTGACCATATTTTCCTTCAAGGTATCTAGACCCTGTTGGCACTCATCATTCCACTGAAATTTTGTATCCTTTCTTAGCATCTTTTCCATTGGTGCAGTAATCTATGCGTATCCATTGATAAACTTCCTGTATTATCCTATGTGTCCCAACATCGCTCTGAGCCGACGGACTATTTTTGGTGGTGGGAAGTTAACAATTACTGTAATCTTTGTAGGATCTACTAATAAACCATGTTTGCATACTATATAGCCCAATAGTATCCCAAACGATGTTCTGAATATTCATTTCTTTATGTTCATTGATATATGACAATGTTTTCATCTTTCTCACATTAGCTGTAAGACTTCTACATGTTCTTTCAACAAACTGTAGACTGTCCAATCATCAAGGTATACTTCTAGGAACTCATGGATGAATTCCTTAAAGACGGCAATGACTACTCTGGAAAAAATTGTTGGTGCATTCTTCATTCCAAACGACATGAATGTGTATTGGTAAGATCCACATTATGTCGCAAATGTGGTCTTGTATATGTCTTCTTGTGCTATCTTGATCTGATGGTAGCATGAGAATCCATCAGTGAATGAGTAGGCTTCGTGTCCGCCTACATTTTCTAACACTTTGTCTGTGAACGGTGTAGGGAATGGGTCATGTAGGCATGCATCGTTCAACTTCCTCAAGTTGACACATATTCTGATCCCTCCTTGTTTCTTGTCCTGAACTACCATTGAGCTTATCCATTATGATTCTTCGATCAGTTCTATGATTCCATCTTCGAACATCCTGTCGATCTCAGCTTTGACTTTTTGCTTATATATTGGGTTCAATCTGTATGGTCATTGTCTGATCAATATCGCTTCAGGTCTGAGTGGTATCTTCATTTATCCTAGCTCTCTAGCTATACCCTTAATATCTATAAATGTTGTGGGAAAAAGGTCATTGTACTCGTGTAGTAAATCTGTTATGATTTCTACAATCTGCTCATCCCACTAGTATCCAATGTTGGCCATCTTGGGATTCTCGACTGTCCCAATTTTGACTTTATTTACTTTGATAGGCATGGAAATGACTTCTGATTCTATGGTTGGTCCTTCCACATCTCTTTCTCCTTCCACTTCTTCAATCTGAATATCACGTGGATCGTCTTCATCCGGTGCTTCCTCTTGTACATGGTAACATGACAATAGTGCCTTGACTGTCTGTTTGTTCCGTTGTTTTTCTTCTGTGATATATTCTACTTCAGGTTCTTCGATGAATATCACTCCTCTGATCCATTTAAGCATGACATATATGTTGGGGTTCTCATGCTCGAATGAGAAAGTGAATGTAAAATTTTGTTGCAGTGTCATCCAGGTTGTAGTTCCTTTGCGCAATTCCTGGTCTGTATACCAGTTTTCTTGTGTGCCATCCAGAGTGTGTATAAAATGATGAGGTCATTCCTCTAGGGGTGTCATTTTCCATAGCGTTCTACACTCCTCCAAGTGTTCCGCTGTTGCTCTTTGTCCATCATACTTGTGTTTCTTGTTGTTTTTCTATTCTGCACCAAACCTTATGCACAGTAACCGTTTACATTGGTACCAATATGTGATTGTCTCTTTTTGTGCACCCAACCATCTCGCAGGTGTGGCCTTGAGTGATAGATCAAGTGCTAATAGTCTTTAGTTCTCTAAGAATTCTTCTTCATACTGTGCTAAGAATATTTCCAAATCGTTGATTCCGTGAAAACTGGGTGGTTCTCTGATCTCTGTGCCTACCCATCTTACTGCGCAGTCTATTCTTGCACATATTCTCGTGGATACTTCATGTAGCCTTTGTTTCTAGTTATCTAAACTGGTGTCCGAGTTTTTTTCACATGAGGTAATGCTCCGCCAATTGAGTATCCCATCTGTAGTTGGGTTGACGTAATCCTCATCGCATGTAGTTGTTCTGTACAACTGGTCGATTTCCTCTAAGTCTAGGAAAGTAGGTTATACAAACCTCTCTCCTTCTGATGGGTCTAATAGCATGATCACCTTGTATTCTCATGAATCAAATGTCATTTTCTTGGTCTTCAAATTGATTATGGCCTAGTTGTCAAATGCCCAATCCAGACCAAGAAACGCTGGATAAGGTGTTGTGTCGTCCACTATTTCAATGACCTCAAAATCTTCTTTAGTGCGCACTCCATCCAAGTCTACTGTCACTCCTTTCAGTCTATCGATTGGTAGGAATTTGTGTTGGTTTTCCAGTTTCAATTGAACAGGCGAATAGCCTAATGTGGGCTCTCCCATGAATTGCCACGTTTTCTTTGGTAATACATTAACTTCTGATCCTAGATCCAATATGATGTCTCCCATATTGAAATCTCCAATGTTGGCATTCAGTCTAAATTCCCTACTTGTTCTTCTTCTTGTGTGTAGCTGATTGACATTTTTTGGTTCTAGTTTTCCTTCCATCTCGATGCTACATTTTTCTAGTATGTTTTGTAATATTTTCACAAATGATGGATCATTTAATACTTTTACACATGATTTCAAAAATCCTTTGATTGTACTTACTTGTCCCTTGGGTTGCATTTCATTGGTATGATCCAATAATGGAGGCATATCGTACTCTGGTGCTTCCTTTTTTTGTTGCGCAGTTGAAGTCGACGTTATGTATTCCTTCTAAATTTTTTGTCTGGCTTCTTTAAATATTTCCTTCTCGTTCTGCGCATCGAACTGTTTCCTTGGTTCAATGTTCTTCTTTACCCATTGGTTTTGTACTGGTTCTTATTGAGCTGTGTCATTTCCTGTTTTAGCTCCTCCACGAGTAACTATATTGATGTTCCTTCCTTCATCCCTTGCTTTGGCTGAAATTCATTGGACATTCTGGTTGTTCTATTTCCTCTTTTCTTGGATCTTTACTAATAGTGTCAAACACTCCTCTGTATCATGGTCCGATGCACAACAGTACATACAAGTTGTTGGTGGTGTTATCACTCCAAGAAACTCCTTAGGGTTGTATGCTAAGAATGCTTGGTAACTTAAGAAATTTAATAATCAAAGTATGTGTGGAACAATGGGATAACTGAGAAGGCTATGAAAAGGACAACTTGTTATGCATCTAAATAAACCAGTGCTTTGAGACACCAGATATCAGTTACAGTAAATAATCAAGATGTGAAGAATAACATTCAAGATAACCAAGTACAATGATGTAGGGCCATAGAAGAAGGTAAAGAAATATCTAATTCATATCCATGAGCTATATCAGAAGATAACAGATCTGAATAACTAAACTGAATAGAATTAAATACAGAGTAGTGAAATATGTGAGCAAGACTGATATGTAGTAACCAAAGGAGACTGTGATTCTTATAACAAAACAGAGTCAAAGTACATAGCCACAAGTGTATCCAGGATTGAACCCCTAGTGCTCTAAATGTCTTTGGCTTTATAGCCTTATAAGGTGAAATCTAGATCCTTGAAAGATGGATCAGATTTACTAAAAATAGTCAAATCAAAACAAATACAACAAGCGTAGGATGAGATCCTATAAAAATGGATCTAGAATACTAAAAATGGAAAATCAAAGCAAAATAGGAAAAGGTCCTATCTAATGATCTCTAAGAGTAGTAGATTTCTGATGAAGTGCAGTTTTAGCCTCCCAAGGTTGTTTGATTTGGTCCTCCAAAGATAAAATTTGAATTGGATGATGTGTCTTCAAACCCCTGATATTCTGCCTTTGAAAAAGATGCCAAATGTAGTTGAAAAACCTCTTTTTGACCTTATCCCTCAAAACTAGCCTTTAAATCAGACTTGATAATTCAACAACTGTCCATTTGAAGTGGTTTCAAACCATTCAAACTCAAAAAAACCCGATCTGGGCAAAAATTCGGTTATTCTGGCCGTGACAGGATTTCACCAGCTAATTTACCCAAAAATCCGCTCCTTAGCTGGTGAAAAGCAGAGCTTTCACCAGCTAACTAGCAAAATTCAAGACGAGTTAGTTGGTGAAAGCGCAGATTTTTTTAAAATCAAATTTCTCAATGGAGAGTCTGTTTTACATGCTTGAATAGTCAATCGACAGCTACAAATCCTAAGATTTCCAATGGTGCTTTCAAATCTGCATTTGGAGCTCGGGAAGCTAGTCAAATGTTTCGTACAAGATTAGGCATCATTCTTTCAAAAATGCCAGTGCATTTTTTATCGCTAACAGGTGGAAGCGGACATTCCCTTGCATAATGTCCCAGTTGTTGACAATTCTGACATACCACTGGTCCTTTACCTCATCTGAAACCTCCTCTTGCTCATCCTCCACCTCTATAACCTTCTCTATCTTCTCATGGCGCATTGTACTGAGGCGCCTGATTATAATACGCAGTATTGTACCGAGGTTGTGTCATGTTGTACTGTGATTGCGCATTATTATATGGCTACTGTGCAGTATTATACTGTTGTTTCTCAGTGTTGTATGGAACTGGACCTTGATTAAACTGTGGTGCGGCTTTCCAAGTCATCATTTCTTCCTGCACTCTATATGCATCTAATGTCTTTTCTCGCATAAACTCCATGGTTCTACAATCTTTGTCATTGTGGCCCACTGACTTGCAAAAGGTGCAATAATAACTCTTCGATACTATTTGGTATTTCTGCATCATCGTGCAGTGATAAGGGCCGTGACCCAGTTTCTTGAAGATTTCACACCATAGTCCTCTCGTTAGTAATGGATTTGGCATTCCTGCTGCCATATATTGTGCGAATGTTGGACATTCATTCTTGTGGTGTCCTTTTGTCCTGCATGTAGTACACCAAACAACTTCTCGTTTGTCCTTGTTCTTATTTTGGTTTAGTTGAAACATTAAGTTCTTCATATTCTCCTTCAGTTCTTTGATGGCTGGGTCTATTTGCTGGTACCAGTTATCTTCCAGTTGGAAGGATTCCTACAGAGCCTCTCCCTATGTATGGAACTTCTATTGTCGCAATGGATACTTTAAGTGTGGGAGCAGTGAATTGACAGATAAGTGTCTATACTGCATCGTGGTCATGAGATACTTCAACTTCCCCTTTAGTCGCTTGAATCTCTGATCAATATCCCATATAGACTCTCCCGGTTTCTGTCTTATTTCAATCATTTTGTTCATGTATTGATCCTCTGAGCTCGGCTTCTGGAACTCATTTATCAGTAACTTATTAATTTCGTCTAGTGTCCTTATCATCCCAGGGGCACTGTTTGCATCTAAACTCATGTACCAGTCTAGTGCACAGTCTCTTAACGTAATAGTTGGTTGTGCAAGTTTGGTATCTTCATAAGTGATCTTCTTTGCTTCCCAGATATTTTCACAAATGAAAAAGTGTTTCTCAGGGTCTTCTGCTGCTTCTCCTCGAAATTCTGGTAACCTGGTGGTGGGATCGTGTCCTGCCATTTTGAATGTTGAACTACTACCTCCAAACGGTGTATATACTTAACTGGTGCTACCTGGACTGGCTCCTCCAGTTGTTGTTCCTTGTGTAGATGTACTTCCTGCTATTTGACTACTTCTGAACTTCGGTTTCCTAAACGGTGGTTTTCTCTTTGGTGTATTAGTCGCACATGAGTTTATGGGTTCCACACTGACATTAATATGGATAGGTTTGTTTCCTTCTCTTCCCATTCTTCGAACTCTCATCTTCCTCTCATATGTTGCGCGCAGGATTTCCTCAATCTTCTCCATAGCACTGAGATCCTCTACCTCTTCCTCATCACTCGCCAAGCCTTCCCGTGCAGCTACGACTCTCTTCTTAATGTTCACCTTGTATTGGTAGGGTACTCTGCTACGCATCTTTCCAGTTGTCACCATGATATGCTTTATTTGGTCATCATCCATCATGATCGGGCCCAAGGGTTCCTCCTTCTTGCCCTTATCCTTTCTTCCTTCCATTCCTCCTCTTTCTGTCAGTGCTTCCCGTTTAGTTTTCTAACTCCATTGTCAGTACTCCTTTGTTATACAACAATATTTTAATAGAAGTATACAGTGATCAAATGTACCTTCCCTGGGGTTCACGTAGAAACTCTTGCTCTGGTGTGCTGTATGATTTTGTTGTGTCTACTGCAAACTCTGTTATAAAGCCTGAAAAAATACTGTCAAGCCAAAATTCTACTGCACGGATGAACTTGTTGTTCACCTGCTGTAGCTACTCAATCTGTATTGGGGTTCACTCTAGATGTCAAATCTGATTCGTTGCATGGTTATCCTTCAACCTTAGTATCCACTCTTGTAATAAGTGTGGAAAATCGCAGAAAATGACTTCATGCAAATCAGTGAACACGTATTTCTCAAGATACTTGTGGGGTGTTACTCTAGGGTTTATATTGTCTTTCTGTGCAAACTATAGCTCTTTGGTTCTCAACTAGCTTTCGATCTCTTCTTTTTTGGGATTCCATGGTCTCAACATCCCCTTTTAATGGCTCATTTATTTCTTCTTTTCTTCGCTCTTTTCTTGATATGCCTTCAACAGGTCTTCAACTTATCTCATCTACTCAATCCTCTCTTGTTCCTACCAATGACAATGAAACCATTTGTTGGTTACTACTCCTCTATCCTATTTGACTTTATTGACCTAGGGTTCATGTCTATCGGGTTTCCAACAAAGCCTCTAAAACTATCGACCCTCCTGGTAAACCAGAAGGCAACGCAACACACAAAATGCGCTACGTAGTCTCACCCGAGATAGATTTAATGGGTGGTTGTAAGACTCAGGTGTTTACAACCTAGGATTGAATTGTGAGATAAGTGAGCTATTTATTGAACCATTATTATAACTGGTAAGAGAAACATATTGTTATTCACGACTATGCAGTAATTCCCATAGCCTGTTCGCTCAATATCGCAAGAACACTTAAATAGGAAATATAACAACTCATTCATTCAACATAATAATAATTCAGACAATAAATATATGCAATAATTCATCACACAACATAGACGTTACCGTGGTTCACCCCCCTCCTGGGGCTACATCCACAAAGGTTTGTCTCTAAGCTCTTTTATTATATTATTTCTGCATCTACAGCACCACGCACTTACAACTCTTCTCAGTCATGTAAGATATATATGAGGCAAACTAGAACGCTCCAGGCTCCCCAGCCTATGACCTAACCCTCAAGATATTTCCTCTCTCGTCCCCTCTAGCTCAACAACTTATACCCAATAGGTCGTACAACAAAAACCCTTACATATCGTATCAACTCATGCGTAACTATCATAGCAACAACAATCAGAACCCTCTATAATACCTCGATATCTATATTTATACATTTCTGGCTCTTAGGACATTACAATACCTTACCAAAACCCTAAACATACCATCATTAGGTCTTCCTCCCATGCGTGTGTGTTGTTCTTCTTTCCAGTTGTTTCTTTCCTTGCATGCGCGCGTGTTGTGTTTCCTTCCAGCTGTCGCTTTCCTTGTGCATACTTTCTTTCCCAAAAATGCCTTTCTTTTCTGTTTTGGCCTTTGGCCTGCCTCCAACAGACCCCCTTTCTCTCAGCCATTTAACCGAGAGCCATTACCCTGGTTTGGTGACTAGATGATGGAAATTTCATACCACTAGATATTCATGGATGTGATAGGTCGGCTCGTGATGAGAAATCCTATCCTTCAACTAACCTTTTAATCATTCTTTATTATATTGTGGATTCCCTTTACTCAAATATAAGCATTTCATTGCTTTCTTGGGTGATCCCTGGGCGAAGCATCTGGAAGGTTTATACAAGGCTTTTATATTTTACACAACATCGATCCCTCTGGGCCTTCAACCCTTTCTTCCCATAGAATGAGGGACAACCCCTTCTTGATTCAATACACCCTAAACTCCCAAGAGATAAAGAAATAAAGGGGAATAATCATGGAAAATGGTAAGTATGGTCGAAAACGGTACAATGGCTCTTTAAGGGAGTTCCTAGTAGAAAACCCATCCCTAAGGAAGACCACTTACTAGGGAAGAATGTCAACCACCAAGGTGAAGCAGTGAAAAAGTCATAACGTCCAAGCATATATCATGAAATATAGATCAATTGAAGAGACAACATACTCAACTGGCTTAAATATTGAAATGATACTCACCATAATACTAACTTGTACCTCATGGAGCAATGCCCACTGCCTTCCGAAAGCGAACTGATTTGGTGGATGCCATCTGGAAATATGTGAGCATCTTTGGTGCTGAGATGGGTTTCCATCTGTGCAAAAGGGTATTTTTTGTCATGTAGTCTCTCGACACTCCATATATGCAACTCAAGGGCCTCAATACATAATATCCTTAGTTATACACAAAATGGGGATAACATCTAGCTCCTACTTGGGGACATGTGCTCGTCGTAGAGTGCATGAGAACCACAACATCTCCTGGTAGACCTGTGCCTGCAAGGACACATCAAATTGTCAAGTGGAGGATGGCCTAATCATCCTTGTTCTCGTATGATCATAATCAAAACCAACTAAGCTAGAAAAATAAAATTTTGACATTTTTTCCAAAAATTCTAAACTAAGCATGAAATCAATATGCAAGTAGAGAAAAATGAAAATGAAATGCATCTAAACTAATATGAGAAATCAATATGAAAATGCAGGGGATCAAAATGAATTACCTACTTACCTGGGGCATGGACCTTAAAGAAGTCATGTGACCTAGATGTGAGGTTGGAGAAGAGACCCTTCTACCGGTAGTGCATCTTTCTCCCGTCTAATGTTGTTATATAGTACCTTTCTTTGTTATACTTCTTCTTGATGATTTAAGGGTCAAGCCATGAATTGTTGTCCTTTTGGTCATATCTAGGATTTCCCTTTCTTTTTTCCCACATGATCACAAGAATTATTTCATTGAAATTGATGCAAGGTGCACTCTCATCATATGGAAGCTCTGTGTTGATTTTTTCTTTGATGATTTCTTTATGTTTCTCATCTTCTTCTTGCATATATGAATAGATCCTAGCTCCTTCCCATGGTACTTTGCAGTCTTCTTTTTATTTTTCCATGGGAGAAACAACTCTATGGAATCTTCGTGCATGAAGGGTAACTTGGATGGATCATACTCAATAACTTGTTGAGGCATATCATAGTAGTGTTGACTGACATAGTTAGGGCCCCTCATATCCATCACATGTGTATACTTCTTTTCCCTGTTATGTAAGATCTCATATGTGTCATCACCCATGGGAATATATGCATGTCTAAGGTTCATGCTAAGGAAACCTCCAAGGGATAAGGACCTGGTCCTCGACAAGAGCATCCCCCAAGCATCCAGAAGATTGATCACCAATATGTCCATGAGGACACTAATATGTGGAAAATCTATCAAAAATAACTCAACGTCTTCCCACACCCCCAAGACATCAACTCTTCTTGAATCAATACCACAAACATTTTCATAAGGTCAGGTTGTCTTCAAACCAACTTGTTTCATTACCTTCAATGATATGACATTTGTTGAGGCCTCTGAATCAAGCATGAATTTTTTTAAGAGGAGGCCATTCATGCCTAATGAAATATATAAAGGAGGGTTATTTTCCCTTTGTCGATCGAGATACATATTGTTTAACATGATGAGAGGTTCCTCCTTCTCGGCTGGCACCTGTATCAAGTTGTGATGGAGGGGATGAAGCATATTTTGTAGGTTAGAATTTCCCTCCTCCTTAATTCCTTCTTCTGATCTATGTCAATTTATTTAAGGCCTGAAGTCTCCCCTCTCTTTCCCTTATTTTTCTGGCTTCATTCATCTGTTCCTGGGCAACCTTTTCATCATTGAAATTTCAAATCATGAAGTTATATCATCAGGATAATCTTCGACTCGTGGGGGGCACTCATCTTCCCTGTGGGGTTCTTGGCATGGGAGACACCAATCTTCTATATTAATTGTACCAAAAAGTTTCAAAGTATCTGGGCCCTTTGCCTCTTGTTGAGGTCTTGGTTTCCAGCCGATGGCATCTCTTTGTTGTCTGCCATTGAGTTCTAGGAGAAGATTGATTTCTTTCCATTGTAGTCATATGGTTCATAAGTTGATTCTGCACCTAAACAAACTGAGTATTCATTTGGTCTATCTTCTAAGTTAGGAGAGTAGTTGGATCAAGAACATTGTTGTTGGAAACCTTCGTCGTTGCTTCTGTCTTGGTACGAGGGTACTGAAAAGGTTCTATTTTTTAATCAAGGAGATTCTCTTCATTTTCAATACTGAACTCTTTATCCTCTGCTAATGATTTGGTATTTTTTTATCTTTGAGAATGTATTGGAACTGCCCTTCAAAAGAATTCATGTAAAGGAGACGTACTGATAATGTCGTAGGGCGGTAATCTGTTGGAATTTGATTGTAAAACCTGTCAAATATGGAAATCAAATCCTTTATTGTTTCATTCTCCTTTTTCTTTAATTGATTGAACTGAGTCCCAAGTGTCCCACCATCTTCCTTTCTTGACCCTCTTCTGTTGAATAAGTTGGAAAAGGAATCATAAGATGTGATATGATTATCAGGGAAGGCTTTCTTCGGTCAATGATGAAGCAAATAGAATCATGGCCACATCTTCATGATCAATACATGCATTGTCCATGTCGCGGCCCATGACATAAATGTGGTGTTTAACAATTATCACATTGTTTCCTGGGAACTTTGGAAACCATTTGTTGACTTCTCTTGGCATTGTTTTAGGGTAACCTTGGATTTTGGCCATGTTAAGGGGTTTGTAGAGGTCCCTTTCCCAAAGGAGACCATTGGAGCAAGAGGAAGGGATTTATGGAAAATATTTTTAGCAACGGGATACTTGAGAGGTGGCCTTCTTTGGTAAACCTTAGAAGGATTGAACCTCCCAGGGGCAAAAGGTTTGGGGAAAAAAGGATTCTGGGAAGGTGGAGTCGCCAGATGATTTTCAAAATGATCTCATCAAGGAAAAGGGAAACGGAATGTCCCTTAGGTGGATTCGTCGGGAAAGCTAAGGGAAAGGATTTGGGATATCTTACCAAAGTATCATTAGGGTATGAAGAGGATTCAAAATCCTCCCCAAAAATGACACAAAAATGTTATAGCGCAAGTTGTAGGTTAGGAAAATCCCGACCGAACCACAAAGCAAGAGGTACAACTTGGGAATCCTACACCTAATGTCACCACGATGTAGGTCCCACACTTCAAGGGTGACTAGGTCACTCTAAGGAGGCGACCTCGGTGACCCTAGGGGGAAAGATATGGATATGGATAGAGATGGAAGCGAATCCCCTAGAGGTCAAGTCTAAGTGGAGTGAAATGTGGGAAGAGATGCCTTGTAAGTCAAGTTATTGTTTCCCCAAAGGTATAGTACTTCTTCAAATGATTGTACTTTCCTGAGACACAAGACAATCCAACTTGCAATGATATATGTTATTATGGATTAGCAAGTTAAGATTTATGTCCCTAATTTTCAGCAATAGATGACAGTTTATATCATTAAATAAAGTATCTAAATCAGCATGCAAGGATCTAAACTAGTTAAGCAAATCAACATCAAGATTAGTAATGAATATATGTTGAATAATGGCACTTTGAAGCTGAATAAAGGAAGTTGTTGTAACATTTATATTTCTGTAGAAAATGGAATCATTTTGGCTGTAGCTTTCAGTCACTTATATCAGCAAATTACACCATCAAAATATGCCAACAATTAGCCCAAAATATGCACCCTAATTAGTGGAGTTAGTGTGCAAAATTTAGGAGCTAGTCTAGGGTTAGTTTAGGAGTTATGGTTAGTAGTTTATATAGGTTATATAAACCCTAATGGTTGTATGTTAGGGTTTGTAACAAAAAGTAAAGTAGTGGGAGAGAGGGGATGCCCTATTAGGGGAAGACTCCTCTCAATGAGGCAAACCAACTCCAAGCAAGAGACCTTTCAAAAGATAAAATTTCATGTTTCCCAAGGCAATGATTTTATATCTCCAATGAAAAAAATCTATGACTAGTTCCTTTACTATTGGGTTAATAGAGTCAAATAAAATAAAGTTCTAGAGAATCTAAGTCCTTGGGGGTGTAAGCTCTTTTACTTCCCAAGGCAAGTTTCTCTAGCTAGAGTTTAATCTAAGAGGGTGTATGCCCTTATACTTCTCTTAGAAAACCTTTGTTTAACCAATAACATGAAGAATAAAATGATGAAGACTATGGTGGGGGTGTATTCCCTTATACTTACCACCTAGATCCTAGCACAACAATTCTTGACTTAAAAAAGAATGATAGAATAAGAGTAAAATACCATACCAAAATCAAGAAAGATGCTAAAATAATCCACCATAAAAGATAGAAAGCATTCATCCAAAGCTAGCGCCTCACTCCTCCAAGAGAAAAATATAGCCAAGTGTAGCGAAAATTTCAGATCAATACTTCTCACAATGAGGGAGAGTTATGTTAGAATGAGATCTTATGATCTCTTATTTATACAAATGCCACCAAGGTGACTTGTCCACAAATTAAGGAGTAAACCACAAGACTATGGGTCAAAAACCCTAATCTTTCCCCCTTTAACAAAGTAATATTAAATAATTCATTTAAAGTTTCATGTTTGCGTAAATAAACCCTAATTTTACATGGATGTCTCCCCTTTAGGGGACTTTTTGCCACTTTGAAGAAGTTATTGGTGTTGGAGAAGCATGAGTAGGCCTCCAAAGGCCAAATCTAAAGCATGTAGAAAATATCATCACAGTGAAGACCCTCTTATCCTTAAAATGTCCATGTGTCAATGAGTGGCATCTTACCACCAAGCCCTAACTCCCCTATGTGACGTCATGCCTCTAGAAGTGACGTTTTGCCTCTCCTAGGAAAAACGTTTGGCATGTGGGGGCTAGGATATGTTGTCCATGACAATATCAATTCCTTCCGAGTCTAATATTTCTCATCCAGCATGTGGGCCCTTAGCATCCAACCTATGGGCTTGTAGCCCCATGGAAGCCCAAGCTAGGCTTGTTCTCCCAAAATTGTCCACCAACTAGGTCCTGCAAAGGAAAATGAACATGCCATCCAAGGATATCAAGTCATAGCATCATGATAAGTGAATCCAATCAATAAATGAGCCACCTAATCATGTGCATCAAATATCACTATATAAAACAATTAATTTCTCAAAGACACTATGCAACTTGTCAAGCTTGAATATGGGAGGGTTGACAAGGTGTCCTATTGGGTAGATCTTTCCCTAGGTCAAGGAGAGTTTCCAATAGATCCCTCTCTAAGTCATGCAAATTGGATGAAGTGGTTGGGGTAAAGACTCAATGGGAATAGGGCTCATGACATACAAGGGGTCGTAGTGTCTCATGCATGGGTGCCTTTGTAGAAGGTATGTGAGACGTTCGTCCATAATGCACTTTTTCCAAGCCCATCAATTGCCTTTTATCTTTCTTTCTTTGTATTTTATTTCAATATAGCATAATGAGAGTTTGAAGCTCACTTCCTTGGCGTGGTGACAAGATGATGACAATGTCACCCACAAACACCTAGTGGAAATGAGAAGGTTGGCTCGTGATAAGACCCCCTTTCTCTCATCCATGCAACCGAGAGCCATTACCCTAGTTTGGTGACCAGATGATGGAAATGTCATACCACTAGATATTCATGGATGTGATCGGTTGATTCGTGATGATACCTCCTATCCTTAAACTAACCTTTTAATAATTCTTTATTATATTGTGGGTCCCCTTTACTCAAAGATAATTGTTTCACTGCTTTCTTGGGTGATCCCTGGGCAAAGCATCTGGAAGGTTTATACAAGGCTTTTATATTTTACCCAACATCAATCCCTCTGGGCCTTCAGCCCCTTCTTCCCACAGAATGAGGGACAACCCCTTGTTGGGTCAATACACCCTAAAATCCCAAGAGATAAGGAAATGACGGGGAATAATCATGGAAAGTGGTCATTATGGTTGGGAACAGTACGATGGCTCTTTAAGGGAGTTCCTAGTAGAAAACCCATCCCCAAGGAAGACCACTTACTAGGGAAGAATGTCAACCACCAAGGTGAGGCAATGAAAAAGGCTTAATGTCCAAACATACGTCATGAAATCTAGAGCAATCTAAGATACAACATACTCAATTGGCTTAAATATTGAAATGATGCTCACCATAATACTAACTTGTAGCTCATGGAGCAAGGCCCACTACCTTCCGAAAGCTAGTTGATCTGGTGGATTCCATCTAGAAATCTGTGACCATCTGTGGTTGTGAGAGGGGTTTCCATCTTTGAAAAAGGGTAGTTTTGGTCATGTAGTCTCTCGACACTCCATATCTGCAACCTGAGGGCCTCAAGACATAATCCCCTTATTTATCCACAAAATGGGGTTAACATCTGGCTCCTACTTGGAAACATGTGCTCGTCGTAGAGTGCATGAGAACCACAACATATCCTGATAGACCTGTGCCTGCAAGGAAACATCAAATTCTCAAGTGCAGGATGGCCTACTCATGCTTGTTCTCATATGATCATAATCAAAACCAACTAAGCTAGAAAAAGAAAACTTTGACATTTTTTCAAAAAATGTTGAACTAAACATGAAATAAATATGTAAGTAGAGAAAAATGAAAATGAAATGAATCTAAACTAATATGAGCAATCAAGATGCAAATGTAGGGAATAAAAATGACTTACCTACTTACCTGGGGCATGGGCCCTGAAGAAGTCATGTGACCTGGATGTGAGCTTGGAGAAGAGAACCTTCTACCAGTAGTGACATCTTTCTCCCATCTAATGTTGTCAGATAGTACCTTTATTTGTCATAATTCTTCTTGATCATTTAAGGGCTAGGCCATGAATTGTTGTCTTCTTGGTCATATCTAGGCTTGCCCTTTATTTTGTCCCACACGAGCACAAGACTTCTTTCATTGAAATTGATGCAAGGTGTACTCTCATCATATGGAAGCTTTGTGTTGATTGTTTCTTTGATGATTTATTCATGTTTCTCATCTTCTTCTTGCATATATGAATAGACCCTAGCTCCTTCCCATGGTACTTTGCAGTCTTCTTTTTATCTATCCATGGGAGAAACATCTCTATGGAATCTTACTCCATGAAGGGTAACTCGGATGGATCATACTCAATAACTTGTGGAGGCATACCATAGTAGTGTTGAATGACATAGTTTGGGCCCTTCAGATCCATCACATGTGTATCTTTCTTTTCTCGGTTATGTAATATCTCATATGTGCCATCACCCATGGGAATATATGCATGTGTAAGGTTCATGCTAAGGAAACCTCCAAGGGCTAAGGACCAGGTCCTCGACAAGAGAATATGTCCATGAATCTGAAATATCGATCACAAATATGTCCATGAGGACACTGATATGTGGAAAATTTATCAAAAATAACTCAACGTCTTCACACACCCCCAAGACCTCAACTCTTCCTGAATAAATACCATAAACATTATCATAAGGTAGGGTTGTATTCAAACCAATTTGTTTCATTACCTTCAATGATATGACATTTGTTGAGGCCCCTGAATCAAGCATGAATTTGTTTAAGAGGAGGCCCTTCATGCCTAATGAAATATATAAAGGAGGGTTATTTTCCCTTGGCTGATCAAGATACATAGTTTTTAACATGATGGGAGGATCCTCTTTCTTGACTGGAACCTATAAGATTTTCAAAATTTCCCTTTTCACAAAAGGGATCTTACAAATCTCTGTCACTGGGACCATCATATTCAGTTTTCCAAACATGCTTTCAACATCTATATTCAATTGAATGTCATTTGTAGGAGTTGGATTAGGAATAAACTCACATACCAGAGGTGGAGGTGGTGGAGCCACCTTTTCTGGTGATGGAAGAAGAGTATCAGGTTGTGACGAAGGGGCTGAAGAATTTTTTATTTTGTAGGTTAGAATTTCCCTCCTCCTTAATTCCTTCTTCTGATCATATGTCAATTTATTTAAGGCCCGGAGTCTCCCCTCTCTTTCTCTTATTATTCTAGCTTCATTAATATGTTCTTGGGTAACCTATTGATCGTTGAAAATGAAAATCATGAAGTTATATCATTGGGATAATCTTTGTCTCATCTGGGGAACTCATCTTCCCTATGGGGTTCTTGGCATGGGAGACACCAAGCTTCTATATCAACTGTCCCAACAAGTTTCAAACTATCTGGGGCCTTTGCCTCTTGTTTAGGTATTGGTTTCCAACAGGTGGAATCTCTCTGTTGTCTGGAAAAATGAGGTCTGGGAGCAGATTGATTTCTTTCCACTATATTCATACAGTTCATAAGTTGATTCTGCACCTGAACAAAATGAGTATTCATTTGGTCTATCTTCTAAGTCAGGAGAGCAATTGGATCAGGAACATTGTTTTTGGAAACCTTCGTCCTTGCTTCTGTCTTGGTATGAGGGTAATGAAAAGGTTTTATTTTTTAATCAATGAGATTCTCTTCAATTTCAATACTGAACTCTTTAGCCTCTGCCAATGATGTGGAATTTTTTTATGTTTGAGAATGCATCAGAACTTTCCTTCAAAAGAATTCATGTAAAGGAGATGTACTGGTAATGTCGTAGGACGGTAATCTGTTGGAATTTGATTGTACAACTTGTCAAATATGGAAATGAATTCCTTTACTGTTTCATTCTCCTTTTTATTTATTTGATTGAATTGAGTCCCAAGTGTCCCACCATCTTCCTTTCTTGACCATCTTCTCTTGAAAAAGTTGGAAAAGGCATCATAAGACATGATATGATTATCATAAAGTCCTTTGAACCAATCAAGGGTTTCTTTAGTCAATGATGAAGAAAATAGCCTCATGGCCACATCTTCATGATCAATACCTGCATTTTCCATGTCGTGGCCCATGACATAAATGTGGTCTTTAACAATTATCACATTGTTTCCTGGGAACTTTGGAAACGACTTGTTGACTTCTCTTGGAATTTTTTTAGGGTAACCTTGGATGTTGACCATGTTAAGGGGTTTGTGGAGGTCCCTTTCCCAAGGGTGAGCCATTGGATCAAGAGGAAGGGATTTATGGAAAATATTTTTCGCAACGGGAGACTTGAGAGATTGCCTTCTTTGGTAAACCTTAGAAGGCTTGAACCTACCAAGGGGAGAAGGTTTGGGGAAAGAAGGATTCTGGGAAGGTGGAGTCACTAGATGAGTTTCAATATGAGCTCATCAAGGAAAAGGGAAAGGGAACATCCCTTAGGTGGAGTCGTCAGGAAAGATAAGGGAAAGGATTTGGGATAGCTTACCAAAGTATCGTTAGGGTACGAAGAGGATTCAAAATCCTCCCCGACAACGACGCCAAAATTTTATAGCACAAGTTGTAGGTTGGGAAAATCCTGACCCAACCACAAAGCAAGAGATACAACTTGGGAATCCTACACCCAATTTCATCTCGATGTAGGTCCCACACTTCAATGGTGACTAGATCACTCTAGGGAGGAGATCTCAGTGACCCTAGGGGGAAATATATGGATATGGATAGAGATGGAAGTGAAGCCCCTAGAGGTCAAGTCTAAGTGGAGTGAAATGTGGGAAGAGATGCCTTCAAGTGATTATTTCCCCAAAGGTATAGTACTTCTCTGGATGATTGTACCTACCCGAGACACAAGAAAATCCAACTTGCAATGATATATGTTAGTATGGATTAGCAATTTAAGTTTTTTGTCCCTAATTTGCAGCAATATATGACAGTTTATTTCAGTAAATAAAGCATCTAAATCAGTATGCAAGGATCTAAACTAGTTAAGCAAATCAACATCAAGATTAGCAATGAATATAGGCTGAATAATGGCACTTTGAAGTTGAATAAAGGAAGTTGTTGTAACATGTATATATCTCCAGAAAATGGCAGCCTTATGTTTGTATATTTCAGTCACTTATATCAACAAATTACACCATCAAAATATGCCAACAATTAGCCCAAAATATGCACCCTAATTAGTGGAGTTAGTGTGCAAAATTTAGGAGCTAGTCTAGGGTTAGTTTAGGAGTTATGGTTAGTAGTTTATCTAGGTTATATCAACCCTAATGGTTGTATGTTAGGCTTTGTAACAGAAATTAAAGTAGTGGGAGAGAGGGGATGCCCTAGTAGGGGAAGACTCCTCTCAATGAGGCAAACCAACTCCAAGCAAGAGACCTTTCAAAAGATAAAATTTAATGTTTCCCAAGGCAATGATTTTATATCTCCAATGGAAAACAATATATGACTAGTTCCTTTACTATTGGGTTAATGGATTCAAATAAAATAAAGATCTAGAGAATCTACCTCCTTGGGGGTATAATCTCTTTTACTTCCCAAGGCAAGTTTCTCTAGCTA
The DNA here is from genome assembly GCA_010110895.2 of Picea sitchensis. NCBI lineage: Eukaryota > Viridiplantae > Streptophyta > Pinopsida > Pinales > Pinaceae > Picea > Picea sitchensis. Next base: position 18,854 of record SNQJ01S0048231.1, on the reverse strand, counting down.
GGGTTTAAGGTAAGAGGGTGTATGTCCTTATACTTCACTTAGAAAACCTTTGTTTAACCAATAACATGAAGCATAAAATGATGAGTACTATGGTGGGGGTGTATTCCATTATATGTCCCACCTAGCTCCTAGCACAATAATCCTTGACTTGAAAAATAATGATAGCATAAGAATAAAAGGCCATACCAAAATCAAGAAAGATGCGAAAATAATCCACCATAAAAGGTAGAAAGCATTCATCCAAGGATATCGCCTCACTCCTCCATCAACAATTCATCAAGATATCCATAAAAAAGTTCACAAGAGACAAATAGAGCCAAGTGTAGTGAAAATTTCAGACCAATACTTCTCACAATGAGGGAGAGTTATGTTAAAATGAGATCTTATGATCTCTTATTTATACGAATGTCACCAAGTACACTTGTCCATAAATTAAGGTGTAAACCACAAGACTATGGGTCAACAACCCTAATATTTCCCCCTTTAACAAAGTAATATTAAATAATTCATTTAAAGTTTCACTTTTGCACAAATAAACCCTAATTTTACATGGACATCTCCCCTTTAGGGGACGTTTTTCGATTTTGAAGAAGTCATTGGTGTTGGAGAAGCATGGGTAGCCCTCCAAAGGACAGATGTAAAGAATCTAGACAATCTCATCATGTTGAATACCATCTTCTCCTCAAAATGTCCATGTGTCAATGAGTGGCACCTCACCACCAAGCCCTAACCCCCTTAGGTGGCATCATGCCTATAGCAGTGATGTTTTTCCTCTCCTAGGAAAAATGTTTGGCATGTGGGGACTAGGCTATGTCGTCCAAATCAATCTCAAGGCCTTCCAAGTCCAATCTTTCTCATTTGGCATGTGGGCCCTTGGAATTCAACCTGTGGGCTTGTACCCCCACAGAAGCCCAAGCTAGGCTTGTTCTCCCAAAAATGTCCACCAACTAGGTCCTGCAAAGACAAATGAACATTCCCTCCAAGGATCTCAAGTCATAACATCATGATAAGTGAATCCAATCAATAAATGAGCCACCTAAGCATGTGCATCAAATATCACTATATCAAACAATTAATTTCTCAAAGACACTATGTGACTTGTCAAGCTTGAATATGGGAGGGTTGACGAGGTTTCCTATTGGGTAAATCTTGCCCTAGGTCAAGGAGAGTTTCCAAGAGATCCCTCTCTAAGCCATGTAAAGTGGATGAAGTAGTCGGGGCCAAGACTTAATGGGCATAGGGATCATGACATACAAGGGGTTGTAGTTTCTCATTCATGGGTGCCTTTGTAGAGGGTGTGTGAGACCTTCATCCGCAATGCACTTTTTCCAAGTCCATCAATTACCTTTTATCTTTATTTATTTGTATTTTCTTTCAATATAGAATAAGGAGAGGTTGAAGGTCACTGCCCTAGCGTGGTGACCAGATGATGGCAATGTCATACCAATATATATTCATGGATGTGATAGGTCGACTCGTGATGATACCTCCTATCCTTCAACTAAACTTTTAAGCATTCTTTATTATATTGTGGGTCCCCTTTACTCAAAGATAAGTGTTTCACTACTTTCTTGGGTGATCTCTGGGTGAAGCATCTGGAAGGTTTATACAAGGATTTTATCTTTTACCCAACATCAATCCCTCTGAGCCTTCAACCCCTTCTTCCCATAGAATGAAGGACAACCCCTTCTTGGGTCAATACACCCTAAAATCCCAAGAGATAAAGAAATGGAGGGGAATAATGATGGAAAGTGGTAAGTATGGTCGGGAACAGTACAATAGCTCTTTAACGAAGTTCCTAGTAGAAAACTCGTCCACAAGGAAGACCACTTACTAGGGAAAATTGTCAACCACCAAGGTGAAGCAGGGAAAAAGGCATAATGTCCAAGCATATATCATGAAATCTAGAACAATCTAAGATACAACATACTCAACTGGCTTAAATAGTGAAATTATGCTCACCATAATACTGACTTGTACCTCATGGAGTAAGGCCCACTGCCTTTCATAAGCCAGCTGATGTGGTGGATGCCATCTGGAAATCTGTGACCATCTGTGGTGGTGAGAGGGGTTTCCATCTGTGCAAAAGGGTATTGTTGGTCATCTAGTCTCTCGGCACTCCATATCTGCAACGTGAGGGCCTCGAGACATAATCTCCTTAGTTATCCACAAAATGGGGATAAAAAATTCAATGCATGCCCCCTCCTCATGACCATGATTTTCACATTGTGACCATGCTACATAGGATTCAATGTATGGCAGACACACTCAGGTGATAATAGAGACCCTTACCTAGCTCTCCAATCTATGATGCAACTTGTTGGACAAAGTGTGGTAAATTCTTGGTATGCTAGAACCTCTTCTCTCCAAAATTCACACTTAGATATTGGAAATCTTTCCCCCATAAAGATCTCCATCAATGTGCCCCAACTTACTAAAAGGGACATTCATATAGGGATTAGAATGGATATCTACAAAACCTACTTGAAAACCACATGGATTGAACCAAAAAAGCCCCTAACTCCAAAGCTTCTTCACTAATTTCACAACTACATGTATTTTACTATTAACCTCCTCTATAGTCCTAGATATACGAGATTAGAACTACCTTGTACCTAGAGAGTTCCTCTAGCCTAGCTCTGTATCTCTTCCCATCAATTTCACATAGGGACAAACCATCGCCTCCAAAGGGAAGATTGCACTTTTAGACTATGTATGTGAGAACTTAAATCAAAATACCATATCATCTTTAGATACCCTGTCTATTATGAAGTCTATGGTTAATTTTATTGTTTTTTCAAAGAACCTCATGGTTCCTTGAGAATTTTCATAAAGTAAGAGGACTAGGGATGTACCGCCCTGCTCCTTTGAGAGAATCTTCATTTCCAACATATAACTCTTAGAGGAATAACTCCTTGCATTGCTAACTCAAGGCTCATCACCTCTTACTTCTATCCTCTTGATGACTCCAACCGCAAAAGGCATCTTGAAAAGCACTACAATACTAAGCTTGTTAGTCAATTTAGGCTTGAGGTCACACAACCAATGGACAACGAAATCACATTACGCGCTTCTTCTCAGTCATGGATGTTACATGAGTGCATTGTTGGTTATCAAATTGTCACCCATTTTTTTGTTTTAGGTTGCTAGGGCACAACACTACCTATTTAGGCATTCTCCTTGCATTCTTATATTTATTTTCAGTTTTTCATAGATTCCTTAGCACTCCCATTTCTTACCCGTTGTAATTTTTATAGTAGCATTCACCATTTGTGGCCACAAGTGGACTTTTATATTTAAACTAAATTAAAATATACAAACAATCCACAACTAAAAAAGTTGTGGGCAAGCTAGACAAATACTAAGAACTTCCAGTGGTACTCGTGCAAATATTTCGAAAAGAAACAATTCCAACTTATGACTATACATGATCAGGATCCTCTACAAAATGAAGTGGCAATAGTTGCTAAAATCTCATGGCTACTTCCAACTGATACCGTGACAATAAGCCTTCAGGTTAATGTTTCTATCAGTAAACTGATTAAAGATTGAAACATCTTGCGCAACATGCTCACTGTAAAACAAATCTCTCTTTGCATTTGTATTTCCCTAGACTAGAATTACTTAATATGAGTCTAATATGAATATTATCTACCATTTTAGTTTTATTCAGTCCCAACATACACTAACTTCTAATCCCTTCCGGGGAACTTTTGTAAAGGATTATTTTCATAGAGAAATTATTTGAACAAAAAATCAACTTGCTCAAGATATTCTTTGTTCAACGGTGATAATAATAATAATAATCTATTTTTAAGGTCACGGCCAAGCCAACACACCAAATTTGGTGTATGAGACCCCCTTGTTTGTGGGACAAGGGACCCCCCTCCGCCCAGTGATTTGACTGGTAAAGTATACGAAGGTATACATACCCTACCCGCCTTTGGATTTGATATAACATATTCAAAAACTCTTATCCTATACTTTTGAAGTTTCCTGAACTTTAATTTTGACTTTTTCTTCCACAGTATTTGTATACCTGAATGCGTGTTTGTTATAACTATTCCTTGCAGTCTCAAAGAAATTACTCTCATAATTTTGAAGAGATATAAATTCTCGTATGTTCTACATTGTTGCATTGAACTTTAAGCACTAACATGAGCCCAAGAACAAAATCGTGCAATTAAAAAGTTGTGCATCTTTTCTTTATATGTTCTTTAATTATACCTCTAGCATCATATAGTCCATGAGATCCCAAGTGTCTTTCTTACAAACATTTTTAATTTGGAAACTCATGTGCTGATATTTTAAGTTCCACCCATTTATTATAAGCCACTTCTAAAGCACCACTCAAAACTTTTTTGTTAAACATCAAACTTAACTTTATCTATCCATTCTCTAATAAATCTTTGACTGGAGATTCCCCATAGTTGACTGTCTTGTCTTGTCAGAGCTTTCTTTGTTTTGTTAAATATAAAAATTTGGAAGGGGGGTATTTGATCTTTCTTTGTTTTGTTAAATATAAAAAAATGGAAGGGGGATATTTGATCTTTATTTGTTTTGTTAAATATAAATATAAAAATTTGGAGGGGGAGGAGGGGATATCAATGAGAGAGAAATAGGTATTGACCATCCAGATACCATGAAAAGTTATGGTGACCTTGTTGTGTTCTATTATTGGCTTCAGCACACTAAATTGGCCCTAAAGTAGGTTACATGTGGTCCTTCTTCTCACTTACATCCCTATTCAATGATGTACAAACTAAAGGAAAATCTTGGTAGCAGATAAATCTCACTTTCTTTGGTTATTATACCACTTATTGTTTTGCTCAATTGTTGATAATAAAATCAATGTAGAAGTCCCTCTTTTGACTTTTATCTTCTTTTTATATTCATGACAAACAACATGTAAGTTCTAAATGTATAGAATATTTCTTTTGTCAAGTAAATCCACAATACTAACTAATTTTTTATTTTTGACTAAGAGTATGCAACTTCAAAAAATCAAATTTTGTTTCAATTTTAGTTTCTTGATTCAAACTTTGGTTGGATTATTGTTTCTAATTCCATGTTTTATTGAATTAACTTTAGTTAAAAAGTTGATACTATTTCACATACCAATATATTTGTTGTATTTAAGCTCTTAAAAGGCAACTAGAATTCCAAGTCAAACTGTATATTTGGTTCACTTTCAACTTATTACACACTAGTCTAATGAAATCAAGTATTTTCTCAATGGACTTGAAAATGTTGTTGTCTTTTATCTCCTTTTAGAAGTTTTCTAGATGGTCCAAATGTGCTGCTTTTTGCAAATTCAAGTACAGTTTCCAATGTTGAGACTCATCATATGTGCTAGTTTTTATTTTCTATATTCACCTCCCCAGTGAATCCACGTGTGTTCTTGAATGCACACCCAATTGAGGACTTCACATATGCAATATAAAACATTAATATTTTGTGTACTTGAGGAAAATTAAGCCATAAAAGAAAGAGGGAATGAACTAGAAAACTTGGTTGTCCTATAGATAGAGAGAGAAAACTTGAATTGCCAATTAGGAAAGATGAAAGTCCAGACTTCAAAGTGTACATAAAATGGGAGAAACGGTGTTGGTTGTGAAACTAGGAGAGTTCAAGTGAATGAGTGAAAACAATTATCCTTCAGAGAAAAGACACGATAACATGAACATACTTGTGCATCTAGTTAAACCTCAAACCTAAATAATACAACTATGTTTTATAAAATTCCTTCTTAAATATCAAAAAGGTAGTTTATCTTTTCTATCCTTTAAAAAACTCCAAGTGTTAAAGTGGGGATTATGGATATGCATCAACAATGTTTGATGCAATTTCTATTGGCCAATTTTTTATGCACTTTCCACCAAACTTTGGGGGCCCTGAATGCAGGTATGTCAACAGTGCATTTTATCTTTTGCACCTGACTTGTGGACCATCACACACTACTGCAACACACATCAATGTCACTATGATGGAAGAAGGCCTAGGAAATATACATGTAGCTCTCAGGTATCTGCATGAGGCTATAAAATGTTATCAAAGACTGCTTGGAGAAAATCATATACAAGTATGTGTGTGTGTGTTACACATAAACACACCACAAATTTATTAAAGATAGACACACAAAAATATATTGAATCAAACTTGTTATCCTCTCTAAGAAACAAACAGAATAGTAGAAGGGTAAGAGATACACTCATTACAACCTCTTAATGTGACTACAAACAAACATAATACGAGTAGGGTAAGAGATCCAGTCATTACAATCATATTATAATTCATATCCTTTTTGATCTTAGGTAAATCCGCTGACACAAAAAATGTGTGGAAAATAAGTCTAAAATAGAACCCCATTTCAGACTACCCAAAAGATATAAAGATTTTGCTAGGGAACAAAGATGTGGTTTCAAGGTGGGACAGAATAAATTTAGGTTTAATAAAAAACCACTTGATTATCATTTTGGAGTATTTTGGCACTTCACAAACATATTCTAGTCATATTTACTTAGAAACTCATGTGGGCACCTACTTTATATATTTTTTTCTTTCGTTTGGCATTTTGATGCTATCCTTTTGTGACCTTTTCTTTTGATCTATATTTCACCTCTTTGTTGAGATTTTCTCTCTTTTCTCTCATTTTGTTTCTCCCATTGCTCCCCATTTATTTTTTATGCTTTCTTGTGACAACAATGTGTGCCTTCTCAATTGCAAACACGTATAGAATAGGGACTCACAAAATCGGGACATAAACCTCTATATTTTAATTTTTCGCCATCAATTTCAAAATTAAGCAAACCCATTTCATGTTGAAAAGGATGAAATTTTTTGTAATAATTTTTAGGATAGGTTTATAGCTTATGTATAAATAATTTGGATCCTTGCATCAGACCCCTTCCACCCCGACCTCAACCAACTCCTTTGCAACATGCCTCACTCTAATTTCGTCAAAGACCCCTAAACTCACTCCACCTTCCTCACAGACCCCCCAACTCACTATGGATTCCTCACAAACACCTCAACCCCCACTATACCTACACCTACCAACCCTTATAGCCTCCTTCCCACCCCCGTACATTAATCCTTGCAAACCCACACCATTGTTACTCTTCTTCAACAATAAACAAGACTCCCATAACCAATCGGGTACCTCTCCAATAGGAAATCTACATGAACAAGGAAACAATAACAATGCACTAGAACAATATTATAGCCCCCTAGTCACCCACCTAGTTGACAGTGTCTTGTTATAGGAAGCTCGCATTAAGGGCTTCCTTGAGAGAACAAAATGCATTCAAACTAAGAATCACAAGTTATAGTTAGAGGTATATGACCTAGAACAACTAGTTTGTGAAATGAAACATCAAGAGAATGTAAATTATTATCCAGTCATATAACATTTTATTCTCTTTGAAAAAAGTGACCTCATACATGTTTAGTTATTATCCAATCATATAATCTTTTATTCTCTTGTACAAATGCAAGTTTAAAGGGAAATCACCTCCACGATCCACAAGGTATTTCCATCAAGGAATAAATGATTTTCTTCTCTTGCATCATGTTGTTTTAATCTCAATGTAGTTGTGCCTACCCAAACATAAGATCATAATAAAAATTTCCTTCATTGCCTTTTATACTTAAATTCAAAATCCAAGGACAAATAATGGTGGAAACAACTATTATTCATTTAATAATATATTTTTTAGAGATTATTGAATGTAAGTTGATGTGGAACTTTATGTTCTCCCTTAACATTTTTGTTTTCCAATGTTCAATGTTCAGAAACACCTATTTTGAAGACTCAATGGTGTAGAATGTTTCTTGGAGTTAGTGATTGATTCAAAAAAATGTTAACTTGGCATGGAGCAAAATTCAGGTTTATCCTCCCCTCAATGTATCTTCCTAGGCACTCAAGGAAATTTTACTTGAAAACGTTCTACTTTCTAACTTGGGCCTATAAATTAGTGAATCAACATGAATGATATTCCACATCTCATCTTCCATGAAATATGCCTCTTTGAACAAGTGTGAAGGCTTGATGTGCCACTTGTCCTTCTCATGCAAATGCCCCTCTTAAAATATTTTTAAAACATACAAAGTTTAGCCATATGTGCAAATCATTATCCACCATGTGCATTCATTAATATTACTCTTCCCAAATAACCAAAATGCTTATTGGCTCAAGAAACAAAGGTGGGGTGTTTCTAAAAAGGGTTGGTCAAAATGCGGCGAGGCTTTTAAGGTGGAAATTTCAACCACCATAACTCCCTCAATACTTGCTACAATTTCTTATGAAATCTTATGAAATCGAGGCTTCATCACAGGTATCCAATATACAGGATACCTACTGGACCAACTTTGTGGGATCTGGATGCATGTTTCTTGACATTTCATCCTCTTGATACACCATTAAAAGGTTAGTAAATAAAAATTACACAACTTATTGTGAACATAAGTGAACTATGTAGGCAACTACACAAGTTACTGACTTGTATTAAGTGGAGTACAACTATATATCGTTTCGTTGTGTACATTGGTCTATGTAGTTAAGTAGTATGTATTTGCATTATATGTTTTCATCATTTGTATTCATTTATCTATTCAAATAGTGTTTACCATTTTTTAATAGATAGAGGAAGCAATCAATTTGGAAATGAAAGTCAACCTGTCTTTGGAACCTTTGTGATTAGCAGCGTAAAGTCTCCAAAGATTTATTTACCAATGTTTGGATCATCTTCTTATAAGTTTAGAGGTCCAATATGGACGTCCAATGGAAGTAGTGAATGATAGTAGGCACATTCTTTGCAACGTGAATGGGATGGCATGATGGATAAAAAAAAAATCATTTCATGCAAACCTCGTTGGAAGTCAACCGTCAAACTTTTGATATCCCATGACGAAATGTTTTGTCTAAATTCCGATGAAACAACCATTGAACTTCCAATATCCCGTGATAAAACATTTGGTCTGAATTTCGATGAACCAACCGTCAGACTTCCAACAGCTGGTGATGAAAATTTTGTCGGAATTCTGATGAACCAACCGTTGGAATTCCAATAGACCATGATGAAACCTTTTGTCTCAATTCCTAAGAACCAACCATCAGAATTTCAATGATTTGTTATAAGAATTCCAATGAAACCATAGTTCATCACTCTTTCGACGACTGATACATGATGAAAATAGGTTGAAGGCTTCGCCGTATGTGATAAGTTTTTGTGACACAAATTCGTCGGAAAATGGGCCTAATGCACTAGTGTATTAATATGCAAGTCCCCTTTTAAGGTTTCAAGCACTTCATTCTTTCTTTTCTTTTCTCACTAGGATTAATTCCTTTTAATTGATATGCATTCAGTGCAATAGGAATAAGGGTGATCACCTCATAGTGAGGGAGTAGAGCTCAAGATGACCTTTGGATTTTGACTTGGTCATTTATAATCCCATCATTTCTTCTTTCGTTATAACATACTTTCTTTTTCGTAATTTTTCTAGCAACTCCATCAACCTTGGAATTCCATCCCTTCTTCTCATGGAAGAATGAACCACGGGCCTTTTTGGTGTACATGTAATAGCCAATATTGAATTTTAGTACACTATGGAAGGCCCAAAGATGGAAATTCTTAAGTATGGGAGGGAGCGACATGTTACCCCTATCAAAACCTCCCAGTGGTACCCCTGTTTCTCAAGAAAGACAACATTGGACTAATGTCGAGTGAAATATATGTTATCTATTTTGACATTAAATTTTCAACCTGTGGCTCATAAGCTTCGAGGTGCTAGCATTATATGTGCAGGTCTAGAGCTCTAATCTAGCCTAGTCTAGCCTAATCTAATCTAATCCTAATAACACACTTAAATAATAAAGAGATTAAACAAACTAGAGAAATTTGTCACCTAGGAAGAAACCCGACATTGCATGACCATATCTCACGAATTAGTTCATTAATCTATCCATTGGTGATTTAAATCTATTGGAAAATTTAAAATGCGAGAAAACTAAAGTGCAGGAATTAATACAAGGGAAGAATCAAAAACCGGTACCGGAATAGCAAACTAGTGCAAGAATCTAGTATGCAAGAGATGAGACTAGGCATGAAACATTACTATTATAATTACTCTTTCACTTGGAAATCTAACTCTGTATATTCAATTCATATTAGATATAATGTCTCAATATAGATATAATGATTGCACAGTCCTGCAAGAGTTAGCTTGAGATATTCACAATACATTTTAAATGGGCTATGAATAGTCTCTTAATGAATATGCACAATATTTAAGTGATCAACCTACAAAGAAGATATACACATTTGAAACATAGTATAAATAATTAAAGGCAAGTATATACAATGGTAACACAGTTAGAAGAAAGACATATATAATTAAAACACAGCTTGAATGTGTAACCTACAAAAGATAAGTTATATAAATACGAATATACAGTAAGATAAAAATGCACAAACTATTGGTGGACCCCCCAAGTAGTTGTGGTACTCCAGCTCATAAAATAATCACAACTTTCAGCACATCGATTTGAATTATATTAAAATCAGAAATGTATGACAGTGACAAGTTTTCAACAGAGTACATAAATTATCTTATCATGGTAATCCCCCCTCATTTTCAGTGGACTCATGTATATATAGAAGTTCGATATAGTTGATAGGTCGACCACTAAAAGGGTCGACACTCTTCAAAACAGAAATTTGTTAACCTCCATTAATGGACAATAACAGACAACATCTCATTAAGTTCATAAGCTCGAATGTAGGGGTGAATTCCAACTACTCAAATCAAGGTATGAGAGGAATCATAGTAGGAGGATGATAATAGACACAAAACCCATGTTTTACATTCGCCAGAAAAATCCCACAGATATGACAACTAATGGCCCTGTTGCACTCCAATTTACGTATTAAGTGTCAAATGAAGATCCAGATTCACTTGATATAAATTCAAGCTATTGGATGAAGGGTCAGATCACACTTTTGACCTATTTTAACAAAAGAACAAGGTTTCAAATGATTACACCCATTTAATTAAATGTATACTCAACATTAAACTATCAAAATAAATACCAAACGCACCTTATTTGTATGCCATAGCGAAATGATGAAAGGAACGTAATAACAAGCTCAAAAAGGATAATGGAGATACGAAATGCATGATTTTCATATACAAAAAGAGGCTTGGAACAAGGAAAAAGTAGGCAAAATATGGAGTCATAATCTTCCCCACTCTTGAGTTTTTGCAGGTCCCTCTGCAAAGAAATATGGGATTGCCAAAATGTAATTATACCCCTAAGGCAGTGACCTAAATTTGAAGGAGGAGATGAATTAATCTTTAGGTGCAGTTCCCTCACGTTCTGAAGATTTCTTCTTGGATTTCCTCCGATGCTTCAATTTCATTCTGAAGGTGTGATTGGAGGTAGTCATATCGTCAACTAGATGCTACAAATAATTAACCTTGGACTGCAGTACAACATTATCATGTTGAAGATGACGATCCAATGTTTTGTATTCTTGAAGGAGATAGGTCAATTGAGCATTATCTTATTGTAATTGTTCAATATTTGGAGGCTAAGTAGATTTCAAAGTAGCGGATGGTAAAGGTTCAATGGTGGATGTGGATGGAATGTCACACTTTGTGGAAGATATATGAATTTTAGGAGAAGTTGTGAAAGTGGTCTCTTGAGGAAGATTAGGCATAATAGGTTTAGAATCAATCTCCTTAGCAGGCTTAGAGCCTCTTATAGAACCCTCTTTGAGCTTCTTATGAGGATTATTATGATCGGAGGGTGATGAGAAAAATTGGATGGGGTCAAAGGTATTTGGAGGATTCTTACCAAACTTACCAACATACTCTAGGTGCACATGCGATATGGTTGAGTTTTAAACCTATTAGCACCATGCCTCTTTGTAGGAACTGGAGGGAAAATGTTTTGAAAATAACTTCTGACCCTATGTTGTTTGGAAACAATGGGGTTTGAAGAAGACTGGGGGTGAGTAGTATATGAAGTGGTTTTTTCATCACATCCTCGGGCCATCAATAAATTGAATTTTTTCATTTTTTTACTTCGACACCCAGGTATTGTTAACAACAGTTTTCTGCAAAAGTTGGCCAACATGATTTATTCTAAGAACAACTAATTTTTTTTTAGAAAAAGAAATATTAATGTCATGTTATGACCAAAACAACATCGTAATAATTTAGGTTCCTCAATATATACAATTTCATCAATTGGTAACAGTTTATGCTTGTGAATACCATATAAACTATAATAGGAGATTTTTCCTTAAATAGGAAAACATAAGGGTATAGATGGTCCTTAATACATGGAAAACCCCGTAGAAAACCAGTCATCCCTGTCTCATTTTTAAAGGCTTACTGTCATTCAAGTAATATTGATAAATTTTGCATTTGAGTTCATTAAAATCCTAAACTTATGGGTCCCATTGCTAGAATAATGACATCCTAGGTATAATATGAATTAGATGACATGGTATTAAGTGAAACTTACAGACATTCTCAAAAGGAAATTATATGAGATTCATTTATCCCTTTTGTTCAACCATGCATGCTTCTTCTTAAGGATTTACCCAAGTATATCGTTCATACAAACAAATATAGATTAGGCAGAGTAAAATACATCAAAGTCAGAACCCATTGCTAGAAAGCCTATTCAGTACCCCAATGGGGTAAGTTTGATATCTAAGAAATATCCTCTCCAAACATAATGCCCCATTTCCAGCGAGCATGTCCAGTACCCTGATGGGTTTGCCTAGTCATACCATAGGCCGGTACCCGCTACCAGCAGACCTGTTCAGTATCCCGACGGGTTAGCCTCTTGCATCCATTTTATAGCCTTTACCACCACCCTTAAGATTTGTATGTATGTATTGATTTATCAATGATATGGGGAGGCAACTCTTAAAACCTTTTTACGGAATGGGATGGTATTTGGGTTGGAGGACACTCTATAAATTTCCCATAAAAGATTGTTCGCATGAAAAATAGAATTATGCATTTATATTGGTCCAAAGACATACCACGGTCAAACTTACTTAATGTGTAGAGGATGAGGCCATAAGAGAATGACTTAAAGGTGTCTCTAGTCCCTGAATTCATCTTCTTCATATATAATTATAGTAGTGTTCCCTCACAAGTAGGAGTGGCATCCACTCTCCTTCTACTATTTGATAAGGATGCTTGAATAACAAGCTCTGATATGAAACTAGGATGTACACGTTACATATATGTATTACTATGTAGACCTTTAAAATTTAAGTAAATCCCCATAATGCATTAAAGTTTGGTCTTCAGGCTACTGTTATTATTAATTGTTTGAAATATGCATGTAATAAGGGAAATAAAGATCCAGATTTTTTTTGGTTTCTAGTATTAAACTATCAATACTATATTCTTCTTAGTTATTTTATTAAAAATAAAATGTAAAATGAGGTTGCATTAGACTTTAATATAAACTAACAACATGCATCTTTTATTTATTATCCTACTCTACCTAAAAAGAAAGAAAACTCTTTATTCAAGTGTAAGAACATTTCCAATGTAACCATGTGTGGAGCAGAACAAGAAACTTACCCATATCCACATACGAAACAATTACCTCTATGATTGTCCAGATATGAGGAACCCGCCCTATTTGATTTGACAGCAAGAAGCGTTCAAGGAGAAGCATGAATTCAGATTAGATATAATGTCTCAACAGAGATATAATGATTACACAGTCCTGTAGGAGTGAGCTTAAGATATTCACAATACATTTTAAATGGGTGTTGGCCCTCGACCAAGTTTCGGGGAAACTTTGGTCAGTTTTGGGGGTTTTGGCCCACTTTTGGGACTTTGACATGTTGGTCAAAGTAGGGGCGCCCCGACGGAGCTGAGATCGCAGACCTCACCTATTTTTAGGGTTATGTGGACCTAGTAAGTGGACCTCTAGGGTTTTGTAACGGGTTTATGGGATGTCGGCCCATGGGTTTTCCCCATGTTTAGGCCTTATTGTAAGGGTATGTAAAGTATAAATAAAGAGGAATGTATTATAGAAGAAGTAGCTAAGTAGATCTGTGTGAAGCCACAGTGATTTTTGCAAGGAATGTATGTGGTCAAGTCTTTGTGCTCTACTGTGATTTTGTAGAAGGTGCTAAGTGTCGTGATTTTGGCTCTATGCATTTGACATATTTTTGGAGGGTAAAGAAGGAGGATCTAGTGCATAGTGCGTAGATCTCTTGTCTTGTGCGAAGTTTGACTCTGTAGCTTAGTGCACAGGAGTGACTGGATGTAAGGTATTGGCGAATAATAAAGAGGCAAAGCAGTTTGTGGACGTAGCCCCACCCTGGGGTGAACCACGTATATTTGGTGTCTCATGATTTGCTTTGTGCAGTGTCTTTTTTGTTATGCATTTTCTTAGTGCTTTGATTATGATGTGTAACGAGTGAATCTTTTATTTCTTAAGTATTTTACTTATTATTAAGGGTATATGAATTCTAGATCTAACTCATAGTGCTAGGTGTTAAGTGCTTAGGGTGCATAATCACTTGTTTTACTGCTCTTATTAGTCTTTGATTATGCTATGTGATGTTAATGAGGTTAATAAACTAAAGCATGTTCACTTCCTAAGTGTTAAACATAATATTTTACGAAGTGATCTTATCACATATTCGTGTCCCAGCCTAGTTACAGACACCTAAATCCTGTAACCCCCCATGCTTCTACCTTGGGTGAGACTTCGCATGCTTCGCAGGTGTTGATGAAAGGGTCGGTAGTCGGGGTTTTTTTAGTGTGCTATTAAGCGTTGAACCCTGCGTCTTCCCCTGTGCCAACAAATGGTTCCATCGCTAGGATTTGGATCACCCTCCCCCAGTATAGCATCAAGTTTCCCACCCCCGCAAAATTACAAGCTAGCCCCAACTTGGATGTTGAGGTTAACCTTAAAGGAGTACCTCTAGAGAAAGTCAAATTTTTGGAGGCAGGTTTGAAGGCATACAAAAGGGAGCAGAGAGAAATGACCACTGAAAGAGTATCCTAGCTAAGAGGGCTTGTTGATGAAACATAAGCTCGATTTCAGAGAACTCAGGAAGAGAAGGAGAAGGCTACAGAAGCCTTGAAAAATGAGAAAGGTGAAGTCCTAGTACAGTTACGAGAAGCGCAATATAGTGTAGCTACTTATGAAAGAGAGAAAGTAGAGCTTCAAGTGAATCTTTAAGAGGAAAAGAGAGTTGGCGAAGCCCATCTACAGAAAGAAAAAGAGCAGCTTCTCATAGCGCAGGCTGTGGTCAAAGAAGCAGTAAGAAAATTATGTCACTCTGTGTCAGGCTTAGCACTGGAGGAGCAAGAGCATGTCGAAGCTCAAGTAGTGAATATTACAGATACCCTCCAACATTTTCAGGCTAGGATAGATGAACTGGAGGCCCAAACAGTTCCGACCACCCCACAGGAAGTACGTGACCAGAGGGAGGAGTCTGCCAGAAAAATAGTAGCAAGTATAAGAGCCCTCGACTCGGCATGTAAATAGTTAAGTGATAGAAGTGCCCAGACATATGAATGCCTCAACGAGGATCTAGAGTTAAAGAAGCTAGAGGCCTAGTTACAGGAGGCACAACAACAATAATTTTCATTGCAGGCGTAGATGAAGTTTCTCACAGTAGTAGAAAGGATGGAGAGATCCTAGGAGTAGCACACAGTACAGCAACAGATCACTGCCCTCCAAGGTAAGGTGATGGAAGTAATGTAGAAGCTACAACCTGTGCAGGACGAAGCTTGCAAGGTTTTTGAGAAAATCGATGGACGGGGTTCACAGTTAGATCAAGTAGTTGCAGTTGTAGAATAGCGCCTGTAAGGGCCTGTTACAGAGCAGACGGTCTAGGAGCTCATTGAGAAGGAGGCTCAGGAGAGGCAGCAAGTCAAGGAAGCTTGAGTTAAGATCGAGGATTTTGAAGCAACATTGTCCAGACCTAAGTGACTATGGATGACTCACAGGTGAGTGTTGGGGGCTTGTTGGCCCTCGACCAAGTTTCAGGGAAACTTTGGTCGGTTTTGGAGGTTTTGGCCCACTTTTGGGACTTCAACACGTTGGTCAAAGTAGGGTCACCTCGGCGGAGCTAAGATCATGGACCTCACCTATTTTTAGGGTTATGTGGACCCAGTAAGCAGACCTCTATGGTTTTGTAACATGTTTATGGGATGTCGGCCCATGGGTTTTTCCCATGTTTAGGCCTTATTGTAAGGGTCTGTAAAGTATAAATAAAGAGGAATGTATTGTAGAAGAAACAACTAAGTATATATGTGTGAAACCATAGTGATTTGTGCAAGGAATTTATGTGGTTGAGGCTTTGTGCTCGACTGTGATTTTGTAGAAGGTGCTAAGTGTTGTGATTTTGGCTCTGTACATTTGACCTATTTTTGGAGGGTAAAGAACGAGGATCTAGTGCGTAGTCTGCAGATCTCCTTTCTTGTGTGAAGTTCAACTTTGTGGCTTAGTGCACAGGAGTGAATAGATGTAAGATCTTGGTGAATAATAAAGAGGTGAAGCAGTTTTTTTACGTAGCCCCACCTTGGGGTGAACCACATATATCTAGTGTCTCGTGATTTTCTTTGTGTCGTGTCTTTTTTGTTATGCATTTTCTTAGTTCTTTGATTATGATGTGTAATGAGTGAATGTTTTGTTGCTTAAGTATTTTACTTATGATTAAGGGTAAATGAATACTAGATCTAACACACACTGTTAGGTGCTAAGTTCTTAGGGTGCATAATCACTTGTTTTTATTGTGTTTATTTGTCTTTGATTATGTTATGCGATGTTAACGAGGTTAATAAACTAATGCATGTTCACTTCCTAAGTGTTAAATAGAATATTCTATGAAGTGCTCTTATCACATATTCGTGTCCCGGCCTGGTTACAGACACCTGAGTCTTGTAACCCCCCCTGCTTCTTGTAAGTTTTAAACCTGTAAAGTAAATCAATGCATATAGATTCTTAAGCAAAACAGAAATTAATCAATGGCTCATACACATAGTACACAGAGATTTATACCAGAAACCCTCAACCGAGGAAAAACTTTCTTATATTCATTATATTGAATTTCACCATTCACCATACAATATATACAATGTTTTTAGGTATTTCGTAGATACCAAAACCCTAATCCCTTAATCTCGGATTAATTTAGAAAACCGCTAAAAATAGCAAAAACTACCCCAAAAAAAAAATTGGGGCGCTGCCCCGGACTACCGCCCGGTGTTGAACATTGCGAGTCACAAAGGGGGCCCATACCTGTCCCCCCCTAGGACCCCCCTAGGAAGTGCCCAGCGTACACAACAAAAAGAGAACTACTAGAGGGATCATCAAACGTAGTTGTCGAATCTGACGTGCCCACACACACACATGCAAAGAATATAACATATACCTAACATTCTCCCACTTGTTGTTTTCTTTGCATCCAGGGATCCACAGGATTATATAGTCAACAATCCAGGGAAGCAATGCCCATTATTACTCTACACCAGGATAAATTTTCTGTACTCACAGACTTTGTCAATGAATCTGCAACATTCTTCAAATTGTCAACCTTTTCCAGCAACACCTTCTTTTCTTCAACCATGTCTCTCACAAAGTGATACTAAACATCAATATGCTTTGTCTTCGAATGATAAGTTTGGTTCTTTGCCATGAATATTGCACTCTAACCATCACAATATAATATCACTACTTGTTTTACCAACCCAATACCTGAACACAATCTCTGTAACCATACTGCTTCCTTGCTTGCATGAGTGGTTGCCATGTATTTAGCTTCTGTAGTTGAGAGTGCCACTACAGCCTATCTTTTGCTCATCCAACTGATTGCTCCTCAAAATAGGTTAAACACATTCCCACTTGTAGATATTTTACAATCTAGATCTCCAACTTATTTTGCATCAACAAAGCCATGTATGTCCACCACTCCATCCAATCCTGGTCTTCCTTGGTATTGTTATCCCCCACTTTCAGTGATAACTAGGAGATCATGTCTCGAGGCCCACAGGTCCTAGACATGGAGTACCGAGAGTAGGATTGACTTTAGCATGGCTCTAGAGGTCCACCTTTTCTTTCTTCTAGCATCTTTATCTTTTCAGCAGCAGCTACATCCATCACCATTAGCTTGGTCCTGTGTCAGAGAAGGTTCTTGCTCCATGAGGTAACTACTCCGGGTATCATGGTATGTGTCACTTTGATCATCAAAACCATTGAATGTATGCATCTGATTCCTTTTATTTCTAACAACTGCTTGGATCTTACACTCACCCACTTGACCATTTTGGGGGGGATTGACACGGTTCCCTATCAAGCCTGTGTCTATAGGTTTTGTTTTACCACTGGGGGGAATTTCTGAAAAGCCATCATCCGCTCCCATCATAGTACCACTTTTACATATTGTTTCGCGCTCACCTATCCCATTTCACTTGTCCAGACATTAGGTTGACCTATTTTCAGGTTTGCACCTTATCTCATGGGAAGAAGGGGCTAAAGGCCTGGAAGGTAAAAGCAAGCTAGTAAAAGATAAAAGCCTAAAAATAAAACCTTAAGATGCTTCTCCCATGGATCCCCAAGGAAGCAATAAATGTTAGACAACTGAGAGGGGGGGGGTGAATCAGTTGTCTCTGAGTTTAAACAATTATGCTTCTTTTAAAACTCTTTGCAGAAACACTAAATGATGATCACAATAATGCAGAGAAACAAACACAGACACATTCAGCATCAGTCACATATATGAGAAACACAGAGACAGATATTTTCTGAGGAAACCCATGCAGGGTAAAAACCTCTTTTTCTTTATATGATAAGT
>SNQJ01S0048230.1:99393-114266 GCA_010110895.2 Picea sitchensis | reverse complement strand
AATAAATGTAAGAGGACTTCTTAGAAGGTTCTACTTCTAGAAGATTCCTCCTCTAGAATGTTCTTAGGTGATGGTATCATTATATAAAGGGGTTCAAGCAATGTAATGAGACATGAAGAGAAGTATTGTATTTGGAGCGGTAGCTCAATGGGAGGATGCCCCCTCGAATAGGCAAGTGAACAAGAGAGGATCCCTTCCATAATAGGATCCGTTGTATGGTGTTTCCCTACCCTAAGGGTTTGATAATAATAAAGAAGATTTTGCATATTGTTCTTGTATATCTGTTGTGGTGCTTTTGTATTCAATATTTGGTTCTTAACAGTGTACCATTTTTTCCAAAGAGACCATGCATAGTCCTCAATTAGCCAGAGGAGGTCTGCACATGCTAACTTGTCTCTTAATGGCTCAGCTACTCCCCTTACAGGAGCCATGCGCAATTAAGATGGCGTCTGACGAAGGATATCTGTCCGAATTCGGCTGAAAGGACACCAAGCCTTGGGTGACTAAGCACACCGCTGTTAGGCGAATTTTCTGAGTATATAGACTCAGTCTTTGTATTTTGTAAAGTATCGATGGTTGAGCAAGGCTCCCGATTGTAAAGTTTTGATGAAAGTGCTGGTCGCTCTGGTTAATGTATAAGGCATTCGATATTTCTTACTTTATGGATGTTAGCTTCTTTCCATCTCTTTGTTTACCGTGTTAGAACAACTCAAAATTGGAGGATCCAGTCGAGTTGTAGTTGTTATAGGATGATGTAGGTTGGATCACTGTAACAATTGCATTGTTTCGAATCGGTTCCTGTGATTTTCTCAGCGCTGAAATGACTTGGAATTGAAGGATTCAGTCGAGTCACCCCTCAACTCCTTGAAGCTCTGGACCAAGAGGATCTTGGTTTCTGAGTTTTTCACCCTGAAGCCTCCGAAGGCCTGTCGCCCGAGGCAGTCTTGCTCGCCCTTATCACAAGTCTTCCATCTACTACCCTTTAATCCACTTACTGATGGAAGTTGGATCAAGAACTCCCTTGATTTATACATACCAAGCCCGGTTTCCTGAGTTAAAGCTATATTTTCTTGAGTCTTTACCCATCCAATCACCCCATTAAACAAATTGTGACATAAAACTGATGGGTGTCGGGCTCTGCTCCTGCAAGCAATCCAGGAGTGACTTCTGACGCTAGCACACTTGAGCATATTTAATATCTACATGTGACCGATGTAACCAAAGGACATCTAAGCCAAATTTCAGAGGGAAGGTGAAGTAAAGAAGGCCAAAATTCAAGGGAGGATAAATTATTTTGTTGATGCTTTCTAAGGTATGTTATTTACAGGTCATCTCACCATTTTCGCAATAACTTTTTTTTTTCTAGAATGATTCAGACCGTGAAATTGGAAGGCCATTGAGGAAACATATCCAAGTATATGTGGTATGAATTTCATATTGTGGGTCATTGTATTTTTTGAGTTACACTCCGTGAAAAATAGGGTTTGTGTCTAGTCCTGAAACTAGTCTAAAACAAGTGTTTCGGGTAAAGATGTCATAACTTATTCATAACAGATCAAAATTTAGTAAGAAAAAAATTGTTGGTTAGAGTACAGTCTGTAGTATTATGTGTAAAATTTTTAGATCCATACAACAAAATTTCCGTGCGGGGCATGCTCTATAAGTTCGCTCTCTAGAATAAGCCATAATTCGACAATGTATGCCATTTTTGCTATAACTCATTTTTTGAGAGGTTCCAAGTAGTGACACCTACAGGAATTTCATAAAAGACACTAAAGAACATTGTGTACTATTTTCATATCTTTATTCATTACATGTACATAGTTATGATTATTTCAAGTTAGGGTTGTTGACTAATCCAAAACTAGTCATGTTAGACTAAAGTAAAGTTTGATGAAAATGCTAGTCTCTTGTTGTTAAAGTTAAGGAAGGTTTGCAGGTTGAGGTATAGGTTGGTGCATGGTTGATGCACTTTTTTATGGTACAAGTTTATTATAGGTTGTTTTGTGCAGGTTGATTGGTACATGTTTACAACAATATATCTCACATTGATAGTGTGACAGTGGTTCCATAATTCTACTTATACATTAGGGAGGTTGGACGGGGCAAGGACAGGTGGTTGTAGCCACCTTCCGGTTGTATCCAGAGAACTTAGGGGGTTTTAGCCTCCTTCTGGTTGTAGCCAGAGAATTGGGGAGTTGGAGCTTCCCTCAGGTTGTAGCCTGAGAAACTAGGGGGTTGGAGCTTCCTTCCAGTTGTAGCTGGAAAACAAAGGAAGTTGGTGCTTCCAATGAATTTAATTATTCAAGACATATAAGAAAACTCATTCTGTGGTTTTCTCCTGCTTCGGGTTTCCATGTAAAAACACTGGTATACTGTGCATGTGTATGATTGTTCATTTGTTCATTGTTTATTTACTCAGAAAATATTGGATGATAATGCTACATTGATATAACACTTGCATTATATGGTCAAAAAGGATTAGATTGCTCTATTATTGATTCACGCCCCCTCTCAATAATCCAACATAACACAATACCTTAGTTTGTCCATTTTATCAGTAATGCAATACAAAGAGAAATAATGTTCAATTTGAGTGACCCAGCTTGTGGGATCAGAGCCATCAAATTTGTTCATCTCTACGAGAGGGGGATGAAGGTCCCACTGAAAGTCATGGGGTGGAAAAGAGGTGGTCTAGGAGGATTAAGGACTATAAATGTTATAAGGTGTGGAAGAAGAGAAAGGATATGGGGTCGGCTTAAACAAGGCGATCAAAGTGTTCATTACGTTTTGGCATTGCTGACAGGTGGCGGCCAATTGAGTGATGGTTGTGGGAAGTTATTCGAGTGGAGAAAGTTAGGATTTGAGGTTACCGATATTGTAAGTAAGTGAAGAAATATCAATCCGGGTTTGTTCATGATATTTTGCCAAGGCGGTGAGACATTGTTCCCAATCTTGGCTGTGAGTGTGGGCCATAGGGATGGGATAGGGGAAAAAGTGGGACCACACAGAAAGGGGTTACTGGTGACTCGTACCACTATGATCAGTGCACAAAGATGAATTCAATGGGATAGATGCCAAATAGGGGTGTCAGGAAGGGGTCGGGTCCATGGAAAACAAATTGGCTGAAAAATGATAGGTATGTCTGCGATCAGGGAGAAGAGAAGAATCCAATGTGATAGGTCTCAAATAACGACACCGGAAGGATCCATACTCAGCCAAATGTTTAACAAGAAAAAATGTGTAGGAATTTCGCAACCTTAATGCATGAGGCACAATTGCACGACAATAGATCTTGTCTATTCTGTTTTTGTTTCCATCCCAAATTTTAGGGTATTCAGGGTTTCTACAGACAAGGGTTTGCCCTGTGCTATAGATATCTAATATATGTGAGGAGTCCAACAATAGTACTCATACCGATATCTCAGAGCACCAACTAAGGAGGCTAGACCATGCCCTTAGCTGTACTACCCGATTACCCAGGTACTAGAGAGTATCTTCCCGAGTGTTGTTCTCGGTGGCACTATAGCAGTCAGACAACCGATTGGTTTATCTACGGAGGGATTCAGGGTATCTAGGCCGATCCGTATACAGGTGTTGTCTGATGCACTACCACTTGAAGGGATACCAACATGGGTTACAAGGGTGTCCAAAAATGTGCGCTTAAGTACCACTTGTAGTTCCTGCATGTATGCTTCCCCGACCATGGATTTAATCACTAAATGACAGATCTCTATAGCTTTAAGACGTCATAATACGTCTCTACCTTGAAAAAAAATTAACCCACAATTTTCTACCAAGGAAAGTGCTTTGATACCACTTGTAAGGTACCAAATCTATTATAATAGCCTAAAACAAAAATATTGCAGAGAATAATAGTGGATCGACACAATAGATGAAACCACAACACCAAAATAATACCTTTATTGATAGGAAACAATGTTCACTTGCTTCTTCGAGGGGGAAACCTCCAACAGAGCAACACTCTATTACACCAATTCTCAAGACAAAACTTCTCATACCCTCTAATCCTATTTATACTAAATCTATCTATCCAAAAGAACAATAGAGAGGAAGATCCTTCTAGAAGCAAAAGCTTCTATCAGGTCTTCTTACATTTGACTTATTCTTCCTTATTGCTAGGCCTTATTAATATTGGCATTTATTACATGGAAATATATTATTTTACCTACATGAGGGGTTAGGGAGGTTAGGTCCCTAACAAATTTAGTAACAAAAGGTAATTGAACCACTTAAACTACTTTTTGAAGAATAAAAGGAAGAGATAAAGGACAAAGAAGACAAAGAAAATAGAAAGAGATACTTCTGATAAGGTTTTCTCTTTCCTCAAGTGAGAATTCTTATTGATTCATTCATTTCTGAGTTTTTTAAGAGCTAATTCCTCTTGTTGATAGCAGGGTTACTCTAAAGATGGAAGAAATAAAGGTATGTGAAACATAGAATTTTGACATGCTTAATAAGGCCATTCATTTATCTTGATAGTTTGTTTAGTTTTATTAGAATTTCTAAATTATTTTTTAGTGTTGATTAAGGCTATTTTGTAGAGTCAAAACTAGGATGCGCTTGTAGCTTGGATTGATCCAATTTTTTCCTGTATTGGTCTTTTTCTTTCTGACACTAGTTGTCTTTGTATGATTCAAAATGACATCCTATAATTCTAAGTCTAATTTTCATCCAAACCGTCACAAGGGTTTGTAAATATAAAATTGGATGTAACTCAAAAAATATATCAATAAAATCATTTTTTGATTTCTTCTCATTCTTGGGATTTGTTGTATTTTTTATTCATTTGTTATACAATTGATTTGCAATTACTTTTTCTATTTTTAAATTTATTTTACAACAAAGAATACAAATTTGAGAATAACATCAGGCCTAAGAACTTATTTCTTGAGGGATGATTGATATTTTTGAATAGGCTATAAGCCTAGGATAACAATCCTGCATATCTCACCTATCCTAGTGAGATTTGAGAATTCTCGAGTAAGGATATAACCATTACTCACGTCAATAGGGATGATAATGGGAATGCCAAGAAATTAAGAAGTGTGAGTAGGAGCCATCATTCCTCATAGCAATCCACTAGGATAGCTCATGCAAGTTCAGGGCTAGGGAGCAGTCCAAGTGTGTCTCCTTTCATGAGGCAGAGGAGAAGGTATGAGGCATACACCTTGCAAGGTGAACTAAAGAAAATAAAGCCACCAAATTTCAATGGTGAGCACAGGAAGGGAGAAAAGG
The DNA here is from genome assembly GCA_010110895.2 of Picea sitchensis. Classification (NCBI taxonomy): domain Eukaryota; kingdom Viridiplantae; phylum Streptophyta; class Pinopsida; order Pinales; family Pinaceae; genus Picea; species Picea sitchensis. The sequence continues at coordinate 109,007 of SNQJ01S0048230.1, read as the reverse complement.
TTGAGGCCTGGCTCTTGAAAATGAATAAATATTTCTAGTTGCGTGAATACCCCTGCAGGGTATAAGCTAGAATTGCAACTTACCACTTGCAAGGAAAGGAAACCATGTGGTGGGATTAACTTAATCAAGCCAAGCACCTTGATGAGAAGAAGTATCATGGAGGAAATTCAAATGATATTTCCAAGATAAATATTTGTTTGAGCATTACTATGAAAGGAAGATGAAAGATTTATTTGAACTCAAATTGGGAAGCATGACAGTGGATGAATCTGAGAAGAGGTTCTTTGAAGTGATGAATTATGTGGGCTTCATAAAGGATGAAAAAGTCAAAATACAAAGGTTTATGAGTGGGTTACCCTCCTTCTACAATGACAAGATACATTATGATAACCCTAGGAATTTGGAGGAGGTCATAAGTAAAGCAAAGCATCTTTATGAGCATAGCAGAGGAAGGCCAATTTTCTAAAAATCTTTGATTGACAAGATGAAAGGAAAGAGGGATCAAAGGAAAAAAGGTTTTAAGCCACCCCTTTTCAAGAAAAAATCACAAGTAAATCAACAACGACAATAAGTCCAAAATGAACCAAGAATGGTAGATTCATTTGGGAAAAGGCCAAGGAAACAACCTGTACAATGTTGGGGATGTGAGGGAAATCACTTATATAGGGATTTATTTCACAAAGGAGAAAGAATGAGGACTATCCACAACTTTCAATAAGCTGAGACATTCAAAGACATGGGAGGAAATGTGCCAAGGATTTATGCAACCTTGGATAAAAAGAAAGAAGAATATCAATCCCCCATGATTGAAGTGGAAGGTAAGATTGACAACCGACCAGATCAATTTTAATTGATTTTGGAGCTAGCCATAGTTACATAAACTCTAACATTGTTGAAAGATTTCACTTGCAAAGGAGTAAGCATAAGAAATCTTGGTTAGTTCAGTTAGCCACATGGGCTAAGAGGAAAATCAATGAGCTAGTTAAAGTTTTCCTAATAGACATGACTGGACTCAACACAAAGGTAGATGTAAACACGATACCATTGGGTTCATATGTCTCTCTAATTGACACAAATTGGTTGGAAAACCACCATGTTGTCATAGACTGTTACAAAACAACAATCATATGTCTTGATGAAGAATGGAAACATGGAAAGGTCCAAGGCATTCCTTGTCATCCAAAATTGCAGAAATATAGAAATATATAGATAATCAATGAATGATGTTAATAACTGCAAATTTAACCATCCAAAATCTAATACAAGATATCAAAAATACAACTAGCAATGACTAGTCAAACTTCTAATGATTAAAGCAAGACTTTGGTGGTGATTAGGGGGTTTTGATGTGATGTCATCAACAAGTTTTTATAACATCCTAATGGATGTATCAAACAATTTCTACAACAACAACTTCTAGCCACCAAAATCAACAAAGAATTCTCCCAAAATATAGCCAATAACAAGTAGTTTAATGATGACAACTTGCAAGTGAATGTTAGTGGTAGAATAGTGAGCAATAGATGAATAAAAGATGATTTTTCAGTAGCCCTAATGGCTATAGCATGAATTTGTAACAAAAAAGAGAATTAATAGGCCAAGCAAGATGCCCCTAGGGCACATGAACGCATATAGCATGTAGAATCAAATCCAACTTAGACAATTTCAATATCCCAATATTTCACGTATACCAATGCAACAATATTGTATCTCCTATGCAAGTAGATTAGTGCCTTATAAATTAGGTTAATGGAGTCTCTTGTGTAATATCTAGGGTTTGTTACTTCTCTATGGGTGTAAATACTTTTACTCCCTAGAGAAAACAAAACCTAGCAAGGTAAATCTACAAGGGTGTAAGCCCTTTTACTCCCTAGAGCAAACAAAACCTAGCAAGGTAAATCTACAAGGGTATAAGTCCTTTGTTCCTTGTAGAAACCTTTGCAAAGTAGCTTATTCAATTGTAATAAAGTAGATATTGATGGAGGGTGTATTCCCTTATACTTCTCCATGGGTTTAGACAAATTTAGCTTTAAACAAGAAGAAAACAACACAATTAATTCAAAAATTCCTTACCAATTCCAAGAAAAGCATTAAGAAACCCTTCCTTATCAATAATATTCCACCAAGATACCAAGAATAAAGCATCCAAGAGATAGTGCCTATATTTTCTTCACAAAAATACAAGAAGGTGTTGATTTTTCAATAAGCTAGGCTTAAGCATGAAGTTCATTCCATTTTTAGCATTTTACTTAAACCATAAACAATTTGTTGCAACAACCAAGATCACAAGAATAAACACCATGCACAAGTACACAAGAAGTATCCTCGGAAACCCTTCTCAGCAAGGGAAGAAAACATAGACAATCCTTTGTTATATTCTTCAAGAGAAATACTTCCACCACCATAAAGACCTGTCACACAAGAGGGTGCTTACAAACCCTAGAAGACTAGTGCCCAAGAGAGGTGTGCACTTTTCCCAAGAACAATTGTTTGCTGAAATTTCCAAACTCACACTTGTGATATGTTTCCTCAATGAGGAATTTACCTTTACTTATATTAGACTGAACCTGTCAACAATAGTGTCTATTGGAACAACAAGGCCGACCTCAATAACTTATAATATAATTAGTAATTACCATATTATTTATCTTTTACATTAATTTTCTTTTACATTCAGGTGGGGCCAACATGTACCCTTTACATTACAAATAGGGTTACAGGTAAGTATGACTCTTGAACAATATCGCAAGGGATCTCATAAACCCACTAGTGATCAACCACTAGGGGTACATACATCTGTGCTCAGCCACAGGGATGTCCATATCTCTTTCTCACTGCGTATCACAAGAGAACCACACTCAATAGTGCTCAACCACTAGGATCACATTCACATGTACTCATCCACAGGAACGCCCAACTCAATATATCTTCTTTCTCATTGCATTACATAGGAGACTCATCTAGAATTCATCATCTCAACTCTCTTCTCAGAGGAGGTTAATACATTGTTTCATATCTGTCTCAAAATGATGCACCCAACTCATGGGCTTTCACACGTTCACTTGTGCTCAGCCACAAGCACGTCACACTCAACAAATCTTCTTTCTCATTGCGTTACACATGAAAATCATATGGAGTATCATCTCAACTCTCTGCAAGGAGGAGGCTAGCACAACGTTCTAGTTCTGTCTCAGATAGGAACCACACACCCAACTCAGGGGTTCTCTCTCAGGTCTATGTCCTGAAGGATGTCTCACGCAACTGTAATCATCAACACCCCCTCTTAGCTAGGGAGGCATTCTCCATCAGGCCAAGTCTCACACGTAAGTACTCAAACTTTGTATTGGATGTAGTCATCAACACTCCCTCTCAGCTAGAGAGGTATTCTTCACCAAGCCAGTTTGTTGAAGATGTTTGCAATCTACTCATGTGTAGGAAGGTACTGCACGTGTACTTCTTTCCTCTGCATCATGTCTCTAAAAAATGATATTTTATCTCAACGTGTTTCGATCTATCATGAAACAAAAGGTTCTCAAAGAGCTTCACACAAATTTGGTTATAATCATAGAATCCATCTCATGATCAAATAAATTTGTAAGAAGCTTGTGAAGCCACACTGCTTCACACACTCAATGCTATATACTCTGCTTCTGTAGTACTCAAGGCCACAAAGCTTTGTTTCCTGCTGCACCAGGAAACCATGGAAAAATTCATAGTAAAACAACAACCGGATGTGCTCTTCCGGTCCACTGTACTTTCTGTCCATTCTTGATATCCCTGCAAAGTCGAATCTACACTGGAGGCATATCTCATGCCATATCTAATTGTGCCTCATAGATATCTCAATACATGTTTCATTTCTATCCAGTGAGTCTGTCTCGGCTGACTCATGAATTGGCTAAGTACATTCACTGTATATCATATATCGAGTCTGGGTTTAACCATATACGTCAGTGATCCAATCAGTTGTGGAACAAACTCTTCTAAATCATCATCATTTAAAATTCATCATCATTGGTGTAGGCATGGATTTGCATTTAGTCATACTGAACTTCTTTAATATCCCCACTGTATATTTTCCTTGACTCAAGAAAAGTCTCATTGGTCCTCTGTCATACTTGTCAGACAATTGGCTTAGGTTGATGGACATTTGGTATGGATTTTTGGTTGTCACTGATGTCAACCATTGGAGAGTGATATTGTATATTGATGTCAACCCTTAGTGATTGATATCAACCCTTGGAGAAAGTCTGGTAGCGAATTTAGGTAGCACAAAGGTTTGGATAATGGAACCAAGTTTGTTTGATGTATAATGGTATGGGTTTTAATATATTTTAAAGTAAGAATATTCTATATGGGTATTAAATTTCATTCCATTTCCGGTGGTATGTGGAACGTCACATAACTCCTCATGGTTAGAGAGTTATGGCCATGTGAAGTTGGAGAACCCAGGTTTGGGTAATGGACCCAAGTTTGTTTGGTGGATAATGGTACGAGTTTTGATATATTTGTAGGCAAGACTATTCTAGATGGATAGTACATATCATACCATTTCCAGTGGTATGTGGAACATCACATAACTCCTCACGATTAGAGAGTTATGGCCATGTGAAGTTGGAGAATCCTGATGAGTCATCTAGAAGCCCCAAAAAGTCAAAGTAGTCAAAGTGTTTGCAAAGAAGAAATTATTTAAATAATAAAGTGAAGTGATGAGTGTTGAGATGTTTTTAGACAGAGGCAAAGTATGCGTGTTTTTCATTGATGGCGAAGATCGACACGATCAGTAGCGTAGCAATAATGGCAAGATCAACAGTGTAAGCTCAGAAGGAGGAAAACAATAAAGCACGACAAAGGTGGAAACATTAGTAGTGTAAGCTCAGAAGGAGGAAAATAGTCAAATCATGAAAAAGGTTTTGTTTTAGAGTTTCTCAGATCGGGAAATCCAAAGGAAAGAGGTTCAAACTCGCGATATGCGAAATCGCGATAACAATCATGATCGTTGGAGTCATAGGACACATGGCAAGCGATTGGAATTTCGCTGACTTTCACATTGGAGGAGTCAACAAAGCATGGTGTGGGAACTCGCGATATGCGAGATCACGAAAATATATGGACTGTCAAATCATTGAGATCGTGGACGATTGATCAGGCATGAAGAAGGCCTGTGAAGTTGCAAAATCACGATAAGATCTTGACCGTTGATTCAAGAAGGATATGTGGTGAAATCGCGAAATATCTGGATCGTTGGTTCCATAGGACACATGGTGAAGGATCATCATTTCGCTGACTGGAAATTCAAAGGAGCGAAGTGATCGTTTGATTGGCGAGTGGTCATATCTTGTGGTCACATTGTCGAGAGCTAGAGAACAGAGCTAGAGAAGCCAAGATCTATTTTGGAGTTCATAACATGGAGAGTCGAGAGGACTCATCACAGAATACCCGAGACGCAAAAGTGCGAAATGCGTTTTCGAATAAGGCTGTGGTCATAGCCAGTGGTTACATCTGTGGAAGATGGAGGAAGAAGCTAGCAGTGTTAAGCTCCATCTCGGAGTCTCGACAATCGCGACTTGGAGTATCGAGAACCTTCATCACAGGAATCGCGATATGCGATATCGAGATGAGATCTGAACTGTTGGATCATTGGAGATCTCGACTGTTGATCAGGCTTGATAAAGTTCATAAGTTCGCGAAATATGAAGAGCCTTTTGGCACAGCCTGTGGTCACGTGAGGGGAAGAAGCTAGCAGTGCTAAGCTCCATCTCATAGTTTCAACAATCGCGACTTGGAGTGTCGAGATCCTTCATCATAGGAATGTTGAGATGCGAAATCACGAAATTCAAATTCTGTTTAGCGCTCGGTCACACCTAGTGGACATATGAGATAAACGCGAAATCCCACGGATTTAATCCAATGGTGCTAGTTAATTGGAAACTTGATCGAAGGGTTACTGTTTCACCTCACAGGTAATCGATCAGTTACGATTCAATTACCAGAACTGAATCATGATTCTTGGATGGTTGGTGATTCAGTTGCTGATGCGTTTTCTTGGACATTCAAGGTGTAACTAAATAGGAGGTATAGGATAAAACATAAATGTAATGACTGTGGATGGCTGGTCGTTCTGAATGAAACATGAGTTGAACTGTAAGAAAGGGAAAATTACAGTATGCGCAGTGTGATACCGACAGTATGCACAGTGTGAGATAAAACTCAGAGATGAGTAATAGATGAGGAATAGACAAAAGCAAGAGAAGAATTGCAGAACAACTTGAAGCAGAGTAGAATTGCAGAACATATAGAGGAAGAGAAGAATTGTAGAATAGACAGAGGAAGAGAAGAATTGCAGAACAATTAGAAGCATACTAGATTTACAGAACATAGAAGAAGTGGTAAGAATTGATTTATCTGTGTTGTTGGTTATTCAATCATTTATTTATAATTAGGGTGGTCGGGAGGTACTAGGGAGGACTGTTGTCCTCAGAGGTTCAAGTGGGTTCTTGAACACAGGGAGTTGTAGCTTCCATCTAGTTGCAGCCAGAGAAACTAGGGTGGCAGGGTGGTGCAAGGGAGAACATTGGTTCTCTATTATACAGGTTGGTGCCCGTGTAACTGGAAGTTGGTGCTTCCATCCAGTTGGTGCTGCAACTCTTAGGGAGTTGGTGCTTCCGTCTAGTTGGTGCTAGAGAAACCAGAGAGTTGGTGCTCTCAACAAGTTGGATCTTGTAAAACAGAGCTAGTATCCTCACATTGAGTTGGTGCTCAATTATAGATGATGTACATAACTTAAAACACTGCCTATCATTTCGAAGAATAAGAGGGTTTCTCCCTTTATGGGTTTCCTCGTGAAAATATGTCTCTGTGTATATCTTATGTGTGACTGATGCTCATTATTTATGTTGTCCATATTTTGTATAATATTGATGATCACTTGAAGAAAGATTAAGAATGGTTTAATAGACTTAAAATTGTTTAAGCACAATAACAACTAATTCACCCCCCCTCTCAGTTGTCTTAGTAATTTCAACAATTGGTATCAGAGCTGATTCCTTTTATTTAAAGGTAGATATGTAAGCTTAAACATGACAAGTCATGAAGGGACTTTAGCCAGTAAACCTCCTCTGTTTGATGGAACAAATTTTGTCTTTTGGAAGGTTAGAATCAGAACATACCTAATGGCCTTAGGTGTTGATGTTTGGGATGTAGTAGAGACTGGATATACAAAGCCTATTGTGCTGGCTTCCAAGGATGATAAGTTAGAATTTATCTTTAATGCTAAGGGAATGGATGTTATCTTGAATGGACTTGCAGAAGCTGAGTTTGTAAAGGTGATACATCTTCAAACTGCCAAAGAAATGTGGGATAAACTTATTAGCAACTATGAAGGAAATGAGAAAGTAAAAGATGCCAAACCTCAAACATTTAGGTTGAAGTTTGAACAACTAAAGATGAATGAAGATGAAATAGTTAGCAAGTATTTTTTAAGAGTTGAAGAACTTGTGAATGCCATGAAGGGTCTTGGTGAGAATATTGAAGAATCAATTTTAGTTCAAAAGATTTTAAGATCTTTTCTTGATAAATTTAATCCAAAAGTCTCTGCAATAGAAGAACTAAATGATCTTAAAACTCTGTCCATTGATCAACTCCTAGGAAATTTAACTGCATATGAAATGCGAATCAATGAAGATAAATCCATTACTAGAGAAGCATATTTTAAAGAAGACAAGAATACTGATTCAAATTTAGATGATATTGAGGAAAAAATTATGAGAAGGTTAAAGAAAGGATCAGGAAAATATCAAGGCAAGCTTCCCTTCAAATGTTTTAACTGTGGTAAGATAGGTCATTTTTCATCTAAGTGTCCCCATCAGAAAAAGGACCAGAACTTTGATGATGAAAAGAAGTACAAATTCAAGAAATATAGTAAAAAGAAAAGTTTGTGTGCAAATAATGACAATTCCTCAGAAGACATAGATAATGATTCATCATGTGAAGACAAAGTGAATGATTTTATGCTTATGGGTATGGGAGATCTTGATGATGAGCACACAAGGGGTGAAATGGATGATGAAGAATATGTGGTGGATATGGAAGGTGAATTAATCAGTGCTTTGGAAGAAATTGACAGACTCAGATGTAAGAAGAGAAAATGAAAATAATTGTTGATGTAGTTTAAAATGAATGGTGAAAAACCTTATGAAAATTTTTCTTTACTAAAAGTGGAGTTAGAAGAGGCAAACAAAATAGAAGACATACTGAAACAACAATTGTCAGAGAAGAAAGCGAGGTGTGAAGCCTTAGAAGAAGAGATAGTAAAAACCAGAAAAGAAGTGGAGAAGTTTAAGGCATTGTATCATCAAAATCTGCCAAGTATTAAAGCTTAAGAAGAATTAACTTTCATTCTAAATCAAAAAAGGAATCCAAAGTTGAAAGCCGGCTTGGGCTATGAAGAAGGATCAAGTAGTGATCATTCAAGTAATACACAACCCATCAAGTTTGTCAAAACTTAAATCATTGACAACAACCACTCTGTAGAAACAAAGAAAGAAAATCAACCACCAAGAAGGAATTAAAGAAAAAGTACCAGAACCAAATTTCTAGATCAAAGAAATAACACAAACACATTTTCTGATCAAAGAAATCATCAACATGGAAGAAATCGACTACAACCTTTTTCCAGGTACAAAGGTTTTTTCTATGGTTATTGTTTTTTTTGTTCTAACTTTGGTCACAAAGCTGTAAACTGTTCTTTAGATATAGATATTTGTAATCAAGATACTCAAGGAATAATTATCTGACACAACAAAGATTGAGACAACCAAGAAACAAACGACCACATACTATAAATCATGTGATGGATGGAGGAAGGACGCAGGTGAAACATAACAACAGTTATGAGCATAAAAATTGTTATGATCTATTATTCAATGAACTAGAATGTTACAGTTGTCATAACTATGGACATAAAGCTGTAGACTGTCGCTTAAGAAACTATAAGCCAGATCTGAATCCTGCTGCTGAAAATTTCAAGGTTTGGAAGAAGAAAGAAGATGACCAGTGTGGATTAGTGTTATCAGAACAAAGACAAAAGAATCCCTTGTATATTGATAGTGGATGTTCCAAACATATGACTGGAGAAAAAAGTAAGTTTCTAACTCTAAGTGAAAGCAAATCAGGGAATGTAAATTTTGGAAATGATGCACCAGGAAAAATAAAAGGTAAAGGAATGGTAAGTTTGAGTAATGGAAAAGGGAAATCTCAAGATGTGTTGTTTGTAGAAGGCCTGAAACATAATCTGCTCAGTGTCAGTCAAATATGTGACCGAGGATGTGAAGTCATTTTTACCTCTAAAGATTGTAGAATAAAATCAGTGAATTCAGGACAACTAGTTGCAAAAGGGATAAGAACAGAAAACAATGTCTATGTGTTAAAAGAAGAAAAAGAAGAATGTTACTTATTCAAGTATGATGAAATTTGGCTATGGCATAGGAGACTTGGACACTTAAATTTTGATCATATAATCAAGCTCAAAAATAGTGGGGCAGTAAAGGATCTTCCAAAGATATCAAATCCATATGATTATGTTTGTAAACCTTGCCAGATAGGAAAACTTACTC
>SNQJ01S0048230.1:55655-99383 GCA_010110895.2 Picea sitchensis | reverse complement strand
TATGCAGTCTTTTTCAGTTCTGTACATCATTTACAATTGAGCACCAACTCAATGTGAGGCTGATACCTCTGTTTTACAAGCTGCAACTTGTTTGAGAGCTCCAACTCTCTGGTTTCTCTAGCACCCACTAGAAGGAAGCACCAACCCCCTAAGTATTCCAACACTAACTGGATGGAAGCACCAACTTCCTGAAAGTTCCAGCACCAACTGGATGGAAGCACCAACTTCCAGTTACATAGGGTCCAACCTACATAACAAAGAACACCTGTTCTCCCTAGCACCACCCTGCCACCCTAGTTTCTCTGGCTGCAACCAGATGGAAGCTACAACTTCCTGTGTTCAAGCACCCGCTTGAACTTCTGAGGACAACATTCCTCCCGAGAACCTCCCAACCTCCCTAGTTTATAATCAATAATGAATACACATACAACTACTCAGATAGATCAAGTCTTACCAATCTTTCTCTGTATCTAATCTTCAACAAACTGTTCTGCAATTCTTTTCTTCTTTTGTTTATTTAGCATGCCTGCTCTGCATCACCTTTTCTGTCATTCTGCTCTGCTTCTGTTTTGTCTGTCATTTTTCTCTGCTTCTGTTATGCATTTCATCTCTCTCTGCACATTTTCTTCATTTCTTGCTATGCCTCTGCTCATTTTCTTTTTCTTACTGTTTACTCATTTTTCATTCAGAACGACCAACCAGGTTTAGTCTCGCTCATTTTCTTTTATACACACATCCTTGACGATTCCACTTCCCCTTCAAATAGATAATACAAGGACATATGTCTTGGCAACTGAAACGCTAACCGATTTGTCATTATCAGTCCGTTTCTCTTAACGGATTCATAACTAAAGCGTTAACATGTGAGGAAGAACAACAACCCTCCGATCAATACTTGATCCAACAGTTCAGATCCCATCGGGATTTCACTCATCGCGATTTCAGAATTCTTAGTGTCGAGATGCACATGTACTCGGAACCCCCGATTCTCCGATCCCCGATGTGCTCCTTTCCCGAGCTTTAGCCCCTTCCGGCTACACAATGGTCCATGTGACTAGCTATCATGTGACTGTCACCATACCTCTCATCGGGGTTTCGGGCTTTACGCTATCGAGAGTCACTGTCCTCTCGAATCCCTGATTTTCGATGAGCCCTTTTCTCCATGCGCTCGCCCTCCGGGTCCACATGACCATTACTCCGTGACAAAAATCTTATCCCATCGGGGCTACGGGGTTTGTGATGCCTCCATGCATACAACCACAGGATTCTCGATCGTCCAAATACCGACGCTCCGTTACCCTGACAGCTGGCCCCCACTCATCGGGGTTTCACGGATCATGATTCTGACTTGCATAAAACTCTTGTCAACGGGATCCCCGATTTCCCGATGAACAAAATGCCGACGGTGCCTTGATCTTCGACACCTGTCCCTCAGATGGACGGTCCCGATCCCTCCGGGATTTCGAGACTTTCGATGTCAAGTGACTTTGTCATTTCAAAGTCCCGATCACCGATGCCTCTGCTGACGTCACACGTGGTTTGACATGTGTTAGATCTTGCCACGTGTCACTTTGATTCGTGACTTTCATGTGCCTGAAGTGTTGAATCTGCCTGACACCTGTCATTCCCTGGTTGTGCCACGTGTCCCTTGCTGACGTGGTCTGCTATCATGAGTTGGATCAACGGTTCATATGCAATATTGGCTCAACGACTACGATTGAATCACGAAATCGCATATCGCGATTTCGGGGTTTTCATTGTCGAGTGAATTGGACATTTCAGGGTCCCGATCCCCGATTCTCTGATGAAGAAAATCAACGGTCCATATCTCATGCTTGCTTTAATGGCTGAGATCAAATCGTGAAATCACATATCACGATTTCAGAGTTTTCGATGTCAAGTGAATTGGACATTATAAAATCCCGATCCTCGATTCTCCGATGGCTTATCTCTCTTGCAGCTTCTACAGATCTGACGGCTGTTGGTCTTTCGGAAAATTTGAATGGGATCCAACGATCACTGACTCTTCTCCTCCCGATTATTGTTTTGCTGCTATTCATTGCTATTGTCATCACTGCAACCACAATTGTACTTGCCATCAATGACAAGTATACGCTGATTTGCTGTCTGTTAACTGAATTTGCCAATAGACCGTTGATTCAAGAAGGACACGTGGTGAAATCACGATAATATATGGACCGTTGGTTCGATAGGACACATGGTGAAAGATATTTGTTTCGCTGACTGGAAAGTCAAAGGAGTGAAGTGCTCATTTGATTGGTGAGTGGTCATATCTCGTGGTCACATTGTCGAGAGCCAGAGAGCAGAGCTAGAGAAGCCAAGCTCTATTTCGGAGTTCGTAACATGGAGAGTTGAGAGGACTCATCACAGAATACCCAAGACGCGAAAGTGCGAAATGCGTTTTCGAATAAGGCTGTGGTCAGAGCTAGTGGTTACATCTGCGGAAGATGGAGGAAGAAGCTAGCAGTGTTAAGCTCCATCTCGGAGTCTCAGTGATCACGACTTGGATTATTGAGAACCTTTATCACATGAATCATGATATGCGAGATTGCGATGAGATCTGGACCGTCGAATCATTGGATATCTTGATCGCTGATTAGGCTTGATAAATTTCATAAGTTCACAAAATATGAAGTGCCTTTTGGCACAACCTATGGTCACCACCTGTGGTCACGTGAGGGGAAGAAGCTAGCAGTGCTAAGCTCCATCTCAGAGTTTTGGCGATCACGACTTGGAGTGTCGAGATCCTTCATCACAGGAATGCTGACATGCGAAATCACAAAATTCAAATTATGTTTAGTGCTCGGTCACAGCTAGTGGACATATGAGATAAACGCGAAATCCTGCAGATTTAATCCAACGGTGCTGGTTAATTGGAAACTTGATTGAAGGGTTACTGTTTCACCTCATAGGTAATCGATCAGTTACGATTCAATTACCAAAAATGAATCATGATTCTTGGACGATTGGTGATTCAGTTGCTGATGCATTTTCTTGGATATTCAAGGTGTAACTGAATAGGAGGTATAGGATAAAACAAAAACATAATGACTGTGGATGGCTGGTCGTTCTGAATGAAAAATGAGTTGAACTGTTAGAAAGGGAAAATTACAGTATGCATAGTGTGAGATAAAACTTAGAGATGAGTAACAGATGAGGAATAGACAGAAGTAAGAGAAGAATTGCAGAACAACTTGAAGCAGAGCAGAATTGCAGAACATACAGAGGAAGAGAAGAATTGTAGAATAGACAGAGGAAGAGAAGAATTGCAGAACAGTTAGAAGCAGACCAAATTTACAAAACAAAGAAGAAGTGGTAAGAATCGATTTATCTGTGTTGTTGGTTATTCAATCATTTATTTATAATCAGAGTGGTCGGGAGGTGCTAGGGAGGACTATTGTCCTCAGTGGTTCAAGTGGGTGCTTGAGCACAGGGAGTTGTAGCTTCCATCTGGTTGCAGCCAGAGAAACTAGGGTGGCAGGGTGTTGCAAGGGAGAACATTAGTTCTCTGTTATACAGGTCGGTGCCTGTGTAATTGGAAGTTGGTGCTTCCATCCAATTGGTGCTACAACTCTTAGGGAGTTGGTGCTTCCGTCTAGTTGGTGCTAGAGAAACCAGAGAGTTGGTGCTCTCAACAAGTTTGAGCTTGTAAAACAGAGGTAGTAGCCTCACATTGAGTTGGTTCTCAATTATAGATGATGTACAGAACTTAAAAGACTGCCTATCATTTCGAAGAAGAAGGGGTTTTCTCCCTTTATGGGTTTCCTCGTGAAAATCTGTTTCTGTGTATATCTTATGTGTGACTTATGCTCATTATTTATGTTGTCCATATTTTGTATAATATTGATGATCACTTGAAGAAAGATTAATAATGGTTTAATAGACTTAAAATTGTTTAAGCACAATAACAACTAATTCACCCCCCCTCTCAGTTGTCTTAGTAATTTCAACAATGAGTGTACTATAAATCAAAGTGGATACAAAATAAATTATTCAAATAATAAAGTTTATGGAGAAATTACTAAGAAGACAAGTGGTTAGAAGTGGGTTAACCCTAAAATAAGGAAAGTGGGTTAAGATGGTTAAAAGGTAACCCCTTGAGGAAGCTACATGAAAGTATAAATAAAAGGCAAGTCTCTCTCATTTTAATCACACTTGAGCGTATTGAATATTTACAAGTGAATGAGGTAACCAAAGGATATCTAATCCGAATTTCAGAGGGAAGGTGAAGTAAAGAAGGCCAAAATTCAAGGGAGGATAAATTCTTTTTATGATGCTTTCTAAGGTATGTTATTTACAGGTCATCTCACCATTTTTGAAATCAATTTTTTTCTAGAATGATTCAGACCGTGAAATTGAGATGCCGTTAAGGAAACATATCCAAGTAGCTATGTTACAAATTTCAGCTTGTGGTCGTTTTATTTTTGGAGTTACATTCCGTGGAAAATAGGGTTTGTGGCTAGTCTTGAAACTAGTTCAAAAAAAGGTGTTTCGCGTAAAAACGTCACAACTTCTTCATAACAGATACAAATTTAGTAAGACGAAATGTGTTGGTTATAGTAAAGTCTTTAGTATTATGTGTATATTTTCTCTAATCAACCAGAGTTTCCTGCTTGCATGATCTCTTTTAATCTCCATTCTGAGAATGAAGTTAGCAGCACCGAGATCGTTCATGTGAAATTTGGAGGATAGCTGCGATTTCACCTCCTTGATAACATCCATGTTATTTCCTACCAACAACATGTCATCAACATACAAAACTACATAAATGAAGTGATTACCAACCTGCTTGGAATATACATAATGATCAGCCCTGCTTCTCACAAATCCCAATCCAAGGATGTATGTGTCAAACTTTTGGTACCACATCCTAGGTGATTGCTTCAGACCATATAGTGACTTCTTTAGCTTACATACCAACTCTTTCTTTCCCTTCACTACAAAGCCTTCTGGCAGCTTCATGTAGATTTCTTCTTCCAGATCCCCATGTAGGAATGCTGTCTTCACATCCATCTGTTCCACTTCAAGATCAAAATAAATAACAATAGATAAAAGAAATCTAATAGAAGTTAACTTATCAATAGGATTAAAAATCTCACCAAAGTCAATTCCCACTACCTGGGAATAACCTTTTGCTACTAATCGAGCTTTGTATTTATCCACTTTACCTTTTGCATTAAAATTCTTCTTAAACAACCATTTTCTCCCAACATATTTTCTTCTAGCTGGCAACTCAACTATATCCCATGCCTCATTCTTGTCCAAGGCATCCATTTCTTCAACCATGACCTTCTTCGATAGTTTAGTATCCTTTGAATCTACTGCTTCCCTAACAGTTCTGGGATCATCATTAGTAATAGATAACACAAAATTGGAACGTAAATCAGGTGGACTATGCCTTTATGGTTGCCTTCTTTCTCTCACTGATCAACTCAATACTGGGGTATGAGGTTCTTCTTCTTCTTCTGCTTCATCTTCTTCAGATGATTTAGATTTTTCATTATCCAACTCCAACTCTATTTTCTCAAGTTCTTCTGGCCTTGGTAGGAATTCCTATTTGGAAACATATTTTACCTCTCTGAAGACAACATATTGACTGTAAACATTCTTCTTGGTTTCTAGGTTCCAAATCTTATAACCTTTCACACCATCTTTATAACCAACAAAGATACACTTTTAAGCCTTTTTATCCAACTTACTCCTATTTTCCTTTGGAACATTTACATAAGCATCACAACCAAACACTCTAAGATGTTCAAGAGAGGGTTTATTTCTAGTCCATACCTCGTGTGGAGTTTTATCATCCAACGTTGATGAGGGTGATCGATTTACCAGGTAACATGCTGTACCCACTGCCTTTGCCCAAAATTCCTGTCCTAACTCGACACCGCTGAGCATGCTCGCTTTTTCCATTAGTGTCCTGTTCATCCTTTCTGCAAATCCATTCTACTGAGGAGTGTATGGAGTAGTCTTTTGCCTTGCTATACCACAATTCTTATAGAATTCTTTGAATTCATTTCCGCAGAATTATCCACCATTATCTGTTCTCAATACCTTTATTTTCTTCTCTGTCTGATTTTCTACCAGAGCCTTAAACTCTTTAAATTTATCAAATACCTCATATTTCTTTATAAGAAAATAAATCCATGTGTTCCTTGAGAAATCATCTATGAATGAAACATAATAGACAGACTTACCTAGTGATGGAACAAACACAGGTCTAAACACATCACTGTGTATAATCTCTAAGATCCCCTTTGCTCTTGTAGCACCAGATGGGAATCTTACTCGATTATGTTGACCATATATGTAAAGTTCACAAAAATAAAAATCCAGAGTGCAATTAGACATACCTTCAACCATACCTTACCGTGTTGTGTTCAAAGGCCCTTTTCTCCAATATGTCCCAGTCTTTGATGCCACAACATGGTATTCTTTCCAGGGACAATATTGGTATTGTCTTCTTTATTTCTCTGCTCAGGGATAGCAAAATTGTTACACCCATTAGTATAAGTTCTTCCCAACAACTTGAATAAATTTCCACACTGAAATCCCCTCATAAACACCATTGTTCCTCGTACCATCTTGCAAGTGTTCTTTCCAAATACAGTATCCGCTTCTGCATCATCCAACTTGCTTACAGATATCAGGCTCCTGGCAAGTTTTGGAATGTGAATAACCCTAGGGAGAGTTCTAATCCTTCCATATTTTAGAAACAACTCAACCCTTCCACGTCCCATAATTTTGGCTATCGAGTTATCTCCTAGGAATACATCACCACCATCGTATTTTTCATATTTAGAGAACCACTTCCTATGAGGAGTCATATGGTATGATGCACTTCAGTCGATCAAACATACATCACGGTCTGTATGTGTACCTGTAGATTCCAGGTAAACATTACCTCCTTCTTCAGTGGAGGTTTTCGCCTCTGTGGAAGAGGTAATATTAGATCCCTTTGGTTTGTCAACGTTCTTAGACTTGCAATATTTATTATAATTCCCTATTTTACCACACTTCCAACATTTACTCAAATATTTTCATGGAGACTTAGGTCTACCTGTAGATTTAGATCTCCCCCCCTGAAGACTTACCATGATTCCTGTCTTGAGTATGACCTCTTACAATTAAAGTATCTGTGCTATGACCATCCATGCTTTTCCGCCTCATCTCTTCAGATAACAAGGATGCAACTACATCCACATACTTCAATGTAGATTGAGTGGTACTACCAATTGCTACAACCAGATTATCCCAAGAGTATGGCAAAGAACATAACAAGTTAATACACTTATCTTCTTCTGCAATCGTAATATTAATAGAGACAAGTTGACTTACCAGAGTATTAAAGGCATTTAGATGTTCTGTCACAAAATCTCCATCTTCCATCCTAATATGATACAACTTCTTTCGAAGAAACAACTTGTTTACCAGGGACTTTGATTGATATAAATTCCCCAACTTATCCCATAGTTCCTTGGCTATAGATTCTCCTGAGACATTCAACAACACCGAATCTGCTAGGCAGAGTCGAATAGTACTCCTTTCTCTTCTATCCAACTTCTCCCAATCTTCCTTCGACATACCAGTAGGTGGTGTACTAGTAGTTTGTGTACTAGTAGGTTGTGTACCAGTAGCATGTGTGCTAGTAGACGGTGTACTAGTAGGCTGTGTACCAGGATCCACAACGATCCATTGTTCTTTGTCTACAAGAAGGTCCTCGATATTGAACTTCCATAGCTCAAAGTTTTTACCGTTGAACTTATCCATCTTGATTCTATAAGATCTTGCCATTCCTCTTTCTACACTCGAATCACCACTGCAAAAGATCCCACTAAACCCAGGTTTATCATAGACCCAAGATAAACTTGATCTATCAAGACCGAGCCAAACCCTCAGCAACAAAGGCGTCCCTCTGAAGCCAAATATGAGCTCTGATACCACATGAAAGTTTTAAACCTATGAAGTAAAGCAATGCATATAGATCCTTAAGTAAAACATAAATTAATCAATGGATCATTCACATAGTACACATAGATTTATACCAGAAACCCTCAACTAGGGAAAACCTTTCTTATATTCATTATCTCGAATTTCACCATTCACCATACAATATATACAATGTTTTTAGGTATTCTGTCGATACCAGAACCCTAATCCCTTAGTCCGAGATTAATTTAGAAAACTTCTAAGAATAGAAAAATTCGCTAAAAATACTTGTGCCCCCCCTGGGACCCCCTAGGAAGTGCCCGACGCACACGGCACAAAGAGCACTACTAGAGGGATCGTCAGACACATTTGTCGAATCTGACGCACCCACACACACACATGCAAAGAATATAACACATACCCAACAAGATAATGAAGAAAGAAGAAGAGGTTGAGAAGCTTGAAGAAGAAGTTGTCACATTGAGAAGTAAAATCGTTAAGCTCAACAAGAACGTTGAAGAGACAGAAACATCCACATCATTGATAGAGAATGAAGAGAAGCACTCTAGGTTTCTAGAAAAGAAAAATGATGAAAATAGAAAGAGTTATGCAGAAGTACTCAAAGGAAGGAATCATGGTCAACCAAAATCTAAGAAAACTATTGAAGATACGTCTTCAAGAAGACCATCCATGTTCAAGCCACAAAGAAGCTTCAATCATGATCATGATCAGCCAAGGAATTTTTTTATAAGAACTACACCACAAAGAAGATCGAAGATCATTCACTCCCAGGTATGCAAATTTATTTTAGGGTCATTGTTTTTATTGTACTAACTTTGGAAATAAGGTTGCAGATTGCAGGGATTATAAAAGAAATGTTCAAGCAAGAAATGCCTATGTGGCCCCATGTAACATTGAATGTTACAAATGTCATAACTATGGACACATAGCTTGTGATTGTAGAAGCATGATCGATACTTCCATGAAAGAGAACACTGATATCAGATGTAATAAAGTGTGGATAAGAAAACATGAAGAACAGGTGTTGGAAGAAGGGTGAATAAAAAATAAAGGCTATTTTGGGAAGAAAGGCATGCACGAGGAAAGTGACAAATGGAAGGAAGAGAAACATGTGTGCATGCATGGAATACCTAATGATGCTAGGGTTAGAGTTTTTGTAATACATTGTAATGGCTGATGAGCCAAACACACACACACACACACACACACACACACACACACACACACACACATATAGATACCTAGGAGGAAAGGAGATAATGTTTTTTGGAGGGAGAGTCTTGTTTTGATAGAGCATTACTCACATGAGAAGGAGTAACTAGTTTGTAAGACTTTTTCATACGACCCAATTTTGTAAGCTATTGATTTGTAGAGGGTCAAAAGGGTAGATATTGAGGGTTAGATCATAGGTTGAGGAGCCTGGTGTGATCTAATCCGCCTCATAATATATCTCAACCTGACTACGAATGAGTTGTAAAACGCATGGCGCTGTAGTTTTGGAACTACCATAATAGAAGAGCTTGAGAGCCATATATTTGTGAACATAGCCTAGGAGGGGGTGAACCACGGTAAAACCTGTGTTATGTGATTGAATGCTTGTATCTCTCTTACTGTCTATGAGTGGATGTTAGAATGATGTATGAATGAACTAATGAATCCGATTACATTACATGCATGAATGAGAATTCCAGTCTGCTGCTTTAATAATTAAATAGAACCATCAACACACACTTCAAAGATATCCATTCAGTCCTGGACTGCAAGCGCTTGAGTATTGCAGTCACCCATTAAGACTATCTTTGGTGATACTACGCAGTGCACTCTATGTGTTGCGTTGCCTTCTGGTTTACCAGGAGGGCCGATAGTTTTAGAGGCTTTGTTGGAACCCCAATAGACTTAAACCTCGGTCAATCATGTTAAAGGTATAATTTAGTAAATCAACCAACAATGGTTCTATTTCTAGTTGGAACAACATAGGATTGAATGGATGTGATTTGTTGAAGATCTGTTAAAAGAATGTAAGATCCGCGGGTCAAAAGAATACCGCATAGGATGACAAGAAGGAGAGAATAACACACCGCTAGAAGGGGATGTTGAGACCGTCAAATCCAAAAAAATTAGAGATCGAAAGATGGCTGAAGACAAAGGAGCTAGAGTTTGCATAGAAATATAACAGAAACCCTAGTGAACACCGCACACATATCTTGACAAGTATGTGTTTACTGATTTGCATGAAGTCTTTTTTTGTGATTTTCCACACTTGCTATAGGAGTGGATATTGAGGTTGAAAGACAACCACACAACCAACCAGATTCGATAGTTAGAGTGGACCTTAGTTCATATTGAGCAGTTACAACAGGTGAATAACAAATTCACCCGCATAGTAGATTTTTGGCTCGATAGTATTGTAGCAGGCTTTATAACAGAATTTGCAGCAGATACCACAAAGTCATATAATGAAATATAACAAGAGTTTCTATGGGGGCCTCAAGGAAGGTATATTCGATCACTGTATAATTCTATTAATATATTGCTCTACAAAAAAGGTGTAATGACAATGGAATCATACAACTAAACTTTCCTGCGTGCATGGGGGAAGGGGGAAGCACTGATAGGAAAAGGAGAAATGGAAGGAGAAGTGGATAAAAGAAAGAAGGAGGAGGCCTTGGACCCAATCATGATGGACACCAACCAGATCAAGCAGATCATGGTGACAATTGGAAAGACGCGCAATGGAGTACGCTACCAATACAAGGTGAACACAAAGAAGAGATCCATAGCCGTGAGGGAAGGCTTGGCAAGTGATGAAGAGGAGGTAGAGGACCTTTGGGCTATGGAGAAGATTGAGGAAATCCTGCGCGCAACATACGAGAGGAAGACGAGAGGTCCAAGAGCAGGAATAGAAGGCAACAATCCTATCCATATTAATGTAAGTGTGGAACCCATAAACCCATGTGCCACTAACACACCAAAAATCACACCACCGTTTAGACAACTGAATTTCGGGAGAAGGAAGACATCATGAAGTACATCTACACAAGGAACAACAACTGGGGGAGCCAGTTTAGGGAGCATTAGTCAAGTATCTACACCGCGCAGAGGTAGGAGATCAACATTCATGATGGCAGGACATGATCCCACCATCATGTTACCAGAATTCAAAGGAGAAGCATCGGAGGACCCAAAAAAGCACTTGTTTATATGTGAAAAGATCTAGGAAGCGAAACAAATCACATACGAGGAAACTAAACTTGCACAACTATCCATCACACTAAGGGATCACACACTAGATTGGTATATGAGTTTAGCCACAAACAATCCACCAGGGACAACTAGAAAGATTGTAGACATCAAGAAATTACTGATAAATGAGTTTCAGAAGCCAAGTTCAAAGGATTAGTGCATGAACAAAGTGATATAAATTAGATAGAAACTAGAAGAATCTGTATGGGAGATTGACTAGAGATTCAAGCAACTAAAAGTAAATTTGAAATATCTCATGATAGATATGCAATACAGGCACCTATTCGTTAATTCACTACTACCACACTTGAAATATCCACTGCGACAACAAAAGTTTCATACACAGGCAGAGGATTTGCAGGAAACCCTACAACTATAAGAAAACCAATATTAGCAGATGGATCCATCCATCGAAGAGATGAAGGAGGATCTGAAGAACTTAACGTTCCAGCTAAACCAGAAAAAATGTAAGGACAAACGAGAAGCCGTTTGGTGTACCACATGCAGGACTGAAGGACACCATAAGAATGAATGTCCAACATTCTCGCAATATATGGAAACATGGATGCCAAATCAGTTACCAACAAGAGGACTATGGTGTGAAATCTGTAAGAAATAGGGCCACGATCCATATCACTACCCAATGATGCAGAAGTACCAGATAGTCCCAAAGAGTTCATATTACAACTTCTGCAAGTCAGTAGGCCATGACGACAAAGACTGTAGAACCATGGAGTTGATGAGAGAGAGGACATCAAATGTATATAGGGTGCAAGAAGAAATAATGATCGGGCAAGCCCCACCCTAGTTTAACCAGGTACCATCCCCATACAACACTGCACAGTAGCAGTATAATACTGCGCAACAACCATACAATAGCGCACAACCACAATACAACACAACACAACCTCAATACAATACCGTGCAGTACAATTAGGTGCCTTAGTATAACATGCCGCAAGGGGATTGAGCTGGCTACAGAGGCGAAGGACGAGCAAGAGGAGGCTCTGGAAGAGGTAGATGACCAGTAGTATGTCACAAATGTCAAAAACCAGGACATAATGCAAGAGAATGTCCACTTCCACCAAAAAATTGTATGTGTTGTTGTACATCAGATCATGACATGAAAGAATGTCCTACGTTATTAAGGAAGATCTAGAAAAAAAGGAATCAAACCAATCAAAATGTTCAATGGATTTCAGCAGAAGTAAGGGATGAAGGGAGAAACATCAACATAGTTACGTGCGAAGGAGATAAAACAAGAAATGATGTAGTACGACAAGAGCCAGTACAACACCAATGGCTAAAGAATAATGACAAACCAAGGAAACAGTTCGATGCGTAGAATGAGAAGGAAACATTTAAGAAATCCAGGCAAGAACTTCTGAATCCATACACCGCGTCGACCTCAACTATGCAACACAACAAGGGAGTTCTAGAGTATGAGATACCTCCATCAATGGATCATACCAAAGAAATGAAGCCCTTAGGACAAGTAAGTACAATCAAAGGCTTTTTTCAATCATGTGTGAAAATACTAAATGATCCATCCTCTATCAAAATATTACAAAGTATGTTAGAAATATGTAACATAGAGACAAAAGGAAAACTAGAACAAAAAATAGTCAATCACCTACATACAAGGAGAAGAAAAAGTAGGGAGTTTAGGATAAATGCCAGCATCGAAGATTTCAATATGGGAGATATCATACCGGATCTAGGATCCGAAGTCAATGTATTACCTAAGAAGACATGACAATGTATGGGAGAGCCCACATTAGGATATTCACCCATTCAACTGAAACTAGCAAACCAACACAGAGTTCTACCAATTGGGAGAGTGAAAGGAGTAACAGTAGAACTAGATGGAGTGCACACTAAATCAGACTTCAGAGTGATTGAAATAGTGGATGACACAACACCATATCTAGAATTGCTTGGCTTGGATTAGGCGTTTAATAAACAGGCTATAATCAACTTAAAAACACAGAAAATTACATTTGATTCAAGAGAATCTAGGATCATTGCACAATTAGACCCATTGGAAGGGGAAAGGTTTGTATAGTCTACTTGCTTGGACTTGGAGGAAATTATCCAGTCGTATAGAAAAACTTCGCGAGATGAATATTACATAAACCCAACTGCATAAGGGATGCTCAGTTGGTGGAGCATTACTTCATGTGCGTCAGACTCAGATACAGGTTTAGAGAACTGGCAACAGAGGTTACACGAGGTTTCCACAAGGAGATGCACAAGAATAGACCACGCAGTAAGATGGGTAGGTACAAAGATAAGGGAACCAACCAGTTTCCATGGGGTAAATGATCTAGAAGCATTATTGACACGTTACGAAGATGAAATGTTAGGAAATCATAGATTTTTAGCACTAGATATAGCACTCAAAGACAAACCTGGAATATGGTGGGGTGAACACAAGGAAACAATCAAGGATTGGTACCAATGTAAGTGGTTATTGTGCATAAGGTTTGGCGCAGAACAAAGAACCAACCAGAAACAAAAGTATGATGGATAGGGGGCACCAGTGGAACACTTGGAGAAGTGTAGAGCGCCGTGGAAAATGACACCCACAAAAAAATAGCCTCATGATTTCCTACATACCTTAGAGGGCATCCCAACAAATTGGTATACGAACCAGGAACTGTGTAAAGGAACTACGAGATGGATAGTACTACAACAGAAATTTACAGTCACTTTCTCATTTGAACATGAGAACCCCAACATAGATGCAAAAATTAAACAAATAAGAGGGGTGATATTCATTCAGGAACCAGATGTCGAACTCATAACAAAAGAGCAACAACGGAATGAACAAACAGTGAAAGAACTACTCTCATGATACCATGTGCAGGAAGAAGTACGAGATGAAGATGATCCTCATGATATTCAGATTGAGGAAGATGAAGGAAAAAGAGAAGTGGAAGTCCCACCTCTAGAATCATAATTAATTGTTGCACCGATCAAGGTGAAGAAAGTGAACATTGGGACAATTGAGAATCCCAAAATGGCCAGCATTGGGGACTACTGGGATGAGAAAATAGTGGAAATAATAACAAAGTTACTGCGTGAATACACCGACCTATTCCCCATAACTTTCACATAAATGAAGGGCATAGTAGGAGAGCTAGGTGAAATGAAGATACCACTCAGAGACGAGGCAAGACTAATTAGACAACGACCATACAGAGTAAATCTGATATATAAGCAAAAAATCAAAGTTGAGACCGATAAGATGCTTGAAGCTGGAATCATAGAACCTGTGGAAGAATCAGAATGAATAAGCTCAATGGTAGTTCAGGAGAAAAAACAAGGTGGAATAAAAATATGCGTCGACTTGAGGAAGTTGAATGATGATTGCCTACATGACCCGTTCCCAAAACCCTTCACGGATGAGGTGTTGGAGAACGTAGGAGGATAGGAAGTTTATTCATTCACCGAAAGATTTTTAGGATACCATCAGATCAAGATAGCACTGAAAGACAAATACAAGACCAATTTTTCTACAGAATGGGGATCCTACCAGTACACGGTCATGCTGTTTGGACTAAAGAATGCACCAACAATATTTTCCAGAGTAGTCATAGCTGCATTTAAATAATTGATCCACCAGTTTCTAGAGGTATACTTGGATGATTGGACAGTCTTTATCCTATTGAAAGACCATGTAGAGGTCTTGGGGATGATGTTAGAAAGATGCAGGCAGTGCCAGATATCATTAAACATCAAGAGTGAATCTTCAGAACATTGTTCATGATACTATTGGGCCATATAGTATGCAATCAATGTTTACTAGTAGATTCTACCAAAATTGTAGTAATCATTAACTTGCCACCACCAAAAACAGTTTGTCAACTAAGAGCGACATTGGGATAGAAATGATACTACAGAAAATTTATAAAAGAGTATGTGGAGATCACCATGCCAATGGAGAAACTATTAAGGAAAGATACAAAGTTCTAGTGGAATGAGGATTGTCAACACGGTTTGGATACATAAAAATGGTCACCATGCCAATATTGTTATTCCTAGACTGGGAGAAGACATTCCACGTACATGTAGATGCATCAGCCATAGCACTTGGAGCTATTCTAGCACAACCAAGAGCAGGAGAATTGGATCACCCTATAGCATTTGCTAGTAGAAAACTGTCAGAATCGGAGCAGAACAACAACACTACATAGAGGGAAGGCCTAGCTATGGTCTACGTGCTTCAGAATTTCAAACACTACTTATTAGGGAAACATTTTAAGATGTTTACAGACCATTCAATGCTCAAATACCTAGTCAACAAGACAGTGTTGGGGGGGCAGAATCTGTCAATGGTTACTACTATTTCAATAATTTGATTTTGAAGTAATAGTCAAGCCATGAAAGCTGAATGCATGACCTGATCACCTATCAAGGGTCACAAATAGAGAGGATCCTACAAATTTAGAGGACAAATTTTTGGACGCACAATTATTTTCAGTCCAGATTGCCAATGAATACTTCATATATATCATCCAGTACTTGAGTACAGGGACTACGCCACATGAATATAACACTGCGCAGAAGAAAAACCTAGCAGTCCGGGCTACAAAATATCAGCTGATTGCAGGACACTTATACAAAATGGGCGCAGATAACATCTTGAGAAGATATGTGCTAGAACATGAAAGACCAAGGATTTTAGCAGAATCCCATGAGGGAATACTAGGAGGACATTATGTAGGAAAAGATACCGCATAGAAGGTATTGCACACATGAATATGGTGGTCGACCATTCACAGAGACTCAAAAGAGTACTGCCAGAAATGTGATGTATGTCAAAGGGTTGGAAAACTAAATAGAAGGGATGAGATGCCCCTGCGACCACAGGTAACTTTGCAGGTATTTGACAAATGGGAAATATATTTTGTGGGACCAATTAACCCACCCGCCAAGAGGACAGGAGCGAGGTACATAAAAAACTCAACATAATACCTTGGGCAGAAGCAACACCAGTCAAAGATTGCATCGTAGAGACAACAACACACTTTCTATTTGAGAAAGTGATCACCATATTTTTTTTCCCAAGGATTTTGATGAGTGACCAAGGCAATCACTTCATTAACAACACTATTAAGACTATGCATGAGGAATTTGAAGTCCATCATCAAAAGAGTACACCATATCATCCACAAGCAAATGGAAGAGTAGAAGTCTTTAACAAAATCCTTGAAAATGCACTGACAAAGATATGTAACGTTAATAGGGATGATTGGGACCTAAAAATACCAGAAGTATTATGGGCATACAAGACCACATGCAAGAAGTTGACAGGACACATGCCATTCAGATTGGTATATGGAAAATAAGCAGTGGTTCCATTAGAAGTTTTGGTACCCAATCTGTGCGTAGCAATGATTACGAACATGATAGAACGAGGCGCAGTACAAGATAGGATGAATCAACTAATGATCACGGAGGAAGATAAGATCCTATCAAGGTTACACAAAGAAGTTTATAAAGAAAGGGACAAAGATTGGCATGAAAAACATATCAAGAGGAAAACTTTCAAGGCAAGAGACTTAGTGTTGATGTATGACAGTAAATCCCTTCAACAGCCAGGAAAACTCAGAATGCACTGGTTAGGACCATACAAAGTACAAATTATCACAGATGGGGCAGTTGTAAAACTGAAGGAAATAAGAGGCACATAACTCAGAGGGATGATTAATGGGATCCGAATGAAGTTGTACAAGGACATTCGACCACCCACAACTTGAAAATCGCTGCGCAGATAAAAAAAAGAAAAGAAGATAATATAGTATAGGACATCAAAAAGTAAAAACATAGGCATATTGCACCAAAAATAGAATGAGAACACACTATCCCGATAGAGACAAGGCCAATGGTCACCACAAAGACAAAACAAGAAGGAAAGGGAGATATGACAAAAGAAGCGCCAACCAACGATGACTATCAGAATTGAATGCCAAAAACGAATGATGAGACGTCACATTAATCGCCCCAACTGGAGACAACAAGGGAAATCAATGACACGTACAAAGGAACTAACGGTTCAATTAAATCATAATTGCGGTAATGTCTCCGACAAGCTTCACACGACCTGATACAAAGAAAGGATATGGGAGTGGAAAGGTTATTGCAAAATTGGGAAAGGCACAACAAAGATCGAAGGTTGCAGAGGCCACTGAGATCGGTGAATGACAACTTTACCACCATGGCACCACCCAAACAGGGAGAACTGAGCCAGACTTCCAGAAGACCTCGAAGTAGTACCAAAGCACAATCACAACCACAAGGAAATGGACAACAACCATCTCAGCCCCCATAAATTGTCATTGTGGATGAAATACCATCGTCGGATACAACACCAGGAATCCCCACACCCATTGTGGATGAAACCCAACAGACAAAACCATCGGTCATGGAAATTGATATGCTCGAAGAGGGACAGGGCCGACAGGATGAGGACGCAGACAACCAAGTACATCTCGAAAACCCTATAGAATCCTTGAGAGTCAATGGGACGACTCCAAACCAGGAATAAACAACCACGCCAGAAGTATCACAAACAACCATGTTAGAACAACCACATGAGGGAGAAATGGAAGATGTCACTGGATGATTAGAGGAGTATGTCGAAGAACGAACAATGGAGGCTGGAACCTCGAGCCAACTGCCACAACGAAAGGGAAAGGAGATGGAACCTAGGTCACCGCATAGGAAACCCACCACAACAATTGTTTTGGCATGCATACCGGAAGGGGTACATGTACCAACAAATTTGTTAGGCAATGTAGAGAAATTGAGGTACTCGGACCATGATGTAACGGACACAGACAAGTTCCCAAAGTTTTCCAAGCAAGTCTACCTACAGACTATAGGTATAGGACCTTTTGGGGAAACAATCAATCAACCAGTCTAGTGGGCAACAGGACTGGGAAAAATTGGGATTCTAGGTCTGTTGGACCTACCACACTTTGGCAGAGGCCAGTATGCAAACAACTGCGTCAAGAAATTTATGGCGGTCACACATGGAGGATATCTATGGCTAGAACAGATCATCTCGATAGATGTATAACTCATCACACACACATCATAGGGAGTGGATCCCACACAATTCCTCGATGAAAAAACAAAGGAGAAACCACTAGTCGAGGAGATGAAGAAGAAATACGACACCAAAAGGGAGCCACGCAGAATCATTATTAGGCGTATTAGTGACATTGCGACAAGAATGGGCAAAAAAATTATGGCATGCAAGTTTCTCAGGAAATGTCGGAAGGAGGAAGTCTCGACCGGGGTTGTTGCAGCTGCAACATAGTGTGTCGAGGGCACCACACTCAATTGGGCCCCTTATTTGTTGAATTTTTTCCTAGACGACTGCAAGGATGCGCTGTATTTGGGAACACAATTTAATTATTCATGGCTACTCATACTGATAGCCGTGATGGGATGGAAGGAGCCGAATTATTCATTTTTTCCCACTAGACCCAAACCTTTCCATGGAGCGATACTTATCGCTTAGAGCCACTTCAGACGCCAAGAATAGAAAAGTGAATGCAACTATATTCGAAGGTTATCTCGACAACATACAGGACACCATTGCCAACACTTGGAGGGTAACACCGAAAGCTGTTGCACAATATCAGGGCATAGCCAAATTCAAAGCTACTATATATGCGATGTGGATCCAAGAACAAAAATACCCCGACAATCAATGGCTACAACTGCATTAATGCATCACAGAGGCAGGCATAAAATTATCCATTAAGGATTGGGAAGATGACTAGAGGATTCCAGTCCTCATTTGAGAAATACCCGCAGAGATAGAGGAGGAGGAGGTAAGATAAGAACACACACATGCTGAGGAGGTAATACAGGAACACACACATGACAAGGAGGTAACATTGCCCAAGAAACCAAGGATAGGTCAGAACAAGGCACAACATAATAAAGGGGGGACATCCAAAACATGCATCTAGACATAGAAGAATAACAACACACAAGCGCCATAAGTACAACATAAATAGGCAGAGGCAACACAAAGAATTACATCAACTGCTACTCCACAAGAGCAAGGCAAGACTAAGAGGCTAGTCATCCAGATGAGGGGGTGTGCGCAAGAAGGTGAAGGCACACAAAATGCCCCCAAAATACATGATCACTGAGGATGATGCAAACATGGTGGCTCAAATGATCTAGGATCACACAGTTGAGGATTTTGAGAATGATGCACACCAAAGGGACATAATTGAAGAAGAGTTGGAACCCATACGACAACTCCTCAGGTAGCTCGGGGAAGCACAGATAACCGAAAAAATTATAGAAACATCCCCGTGGGTATCACAGATAGTAGGTGAAGCAGGATCAAGTAAGCAAGATAAGATCTAGACGACATCACAACTGATCTCAACATTTCACGTCACACCCAACATGTTGTGCATGGATGAAATCATGGGGCAGAAACCCCTAAAGAAATTGGATCAACTATAGTCGGGATTGACACAGATACCAAGAAATGCCTTGTATAAACTGCAAGTCAACGTTACACATAAGGTACAATGTCACTCATGCACAGATGCAATGGAATTACAACAGACAAAGGGCAATCAGGATGGGCTGGAATTGGTACTTGAGTAGGTCAAGCTCGAGATCAAATATGAGAAGGAACGTGTGAAGGGGCTAGAGCATAAAGTGGCCATATCCTACAAGAAAATCCCAAAGAACGCGTAGACTAATGAACTCACGGTTACAAAGAATATTGATCAGATTGTGCAGACAATCGATCAATACCAACATGAGATCGAGAATCTTCGGGAGCATCTCACACCTACCACTCCACCAGAGGTGAGTGAGAAAAGGAAACAAGAGGAAACAACGTAGATAAAAGAGATAGAATGACAAGTCCACGAGGCGAACGACTTGTTCAAGAAACCAACACATCTCTAGACGAAGCTGGAAGAGGATTAATAGGTCCTGCAGTGGGACTAGGAAGGATAAAGGATAAGTGCAACTATCCAGGACCTCAAGCAGAGGAAGAAGACAATGCCGATCACATGGCGCGTCAAAGGAGCATAGGACATGAAGAAACTTCAGGCAGAGGTCATAGCTGCATAGACACAGAAAAAGGAGTGCTAGGCTCAAATGGAAGCACTCCAAGAGTGAGAAACAAAGGTTATTGCACATGCAGAGGAATCCAAAACATATATGGCACAAATCCAAGAATAATGTGCAAGGATGGTCGGCGATGAGATTGTAATGTAGATATTGGATGCACTCAAGGAGTAGACCACACATGCCCAAATGCAAGAAACATAGCTCATGGAGAAGTTCCAAGCGATCAAAAGAGAGATTGACGAAGCACATAAGGGTTAGGTGGATCGGGATGAGCGACATGTCAGTGTTGGGGGCCTATTGGAAGCAGGCAGAATAAAAAAGAAAGGATATTTTGGGAAGAAAGGCATGCACGAGGAAAGCGACAGTTGGAAGGAAGAGAAACACACGCGCATGCATGGAATACCTAACGACGCTAGGGTTAGGGTTTTTGTAATACATTATAATAACTGATGAGACAGAAACATGTATATATATATATATATACCCGGGAGGAAAGGAGATAATGTTTTTTGGAGGGAGAGTCTCATTACCGACTTAGAGACTCCCAGGTAATATGAATATTAGATAGGGGGAGTCTATGTGATAGCTGCGACAGACCAAAAAACCATCATTTGAGAAACTTGCATATTTTGAGAAGACAGATCTAGAGCAACCAGTTAACAAAAGTATAGTTTGATAGATTAATCAAGAATTCATGATAGTATAGTGATAAATGGGTCATCATTATGGACATTTTCTCAAGTAGAGTCTTGGACAATATGGACAGATATGTATTCATAAGAATATTTAGCAGGTTTGAACATATATATGACAGTGGAAGAGAGCATGGATTCATAGATTGGTTTAGATGGTGGTTCAAAGACAAAGGAACATTATCATAATGGATGATAATTATAGAGGAAATGGCTCGAACAATGCTAAGGGATTCCAAATTGATATATATTTTTTGGACACATGCAATGCATACATAAGTTCACGTTCAAAACATAGTAATTCTCAGAAGAAACAATGACAAAATTCCCTACAAACTATGGAAAGGAAGCACACATAACAACCTCTACATCAAGGTAACTCAAGGTAGTATTTTATTAATTGAAATTTATGTTGATGATATTTTTTTTGTAAGTACTAATGACATGATTAAGCCATAAAGTTTCAAAGGATATGCATAATGAATTTGAATTGTCACTACTTGGAGAACTATCCTTCTTTTTGGGTCTCCAGTTATGTCAAAGCAACCAAGGAGTTTTTATTTCTCAAACTAAGTATATCAGAGAAATGCTAAAGAGGTTCGGAATGGAATATTGCAAACTAGTTACCAGTCCTATGCAAAGCAATTACAAGTTGAGCAAAGACGATGATTCAAAGTCTACAGACCAGAGGAAATACATATCAATGATTGGTAGCTTAATATATGTGACAACATCCAAACTAGATGTAATGGAGGTAGTTGGACAAGTGGCATGATTTCAAGCAACACCAAAGGAATTACATGTATTAGTAGTGAAAAGGATTTTTAGCTATCTCAAATGAATAAAAGAGTTTGGATTATGGTATCCAAAAGGAAAGGATCTATCACTTATTGCCTACACAGATGCAGATTGGGTAGGTTGCATTTGTAACATCTCTGTTTCCACCAGTTTGTAATTAATCATAAAATAGGAATTACCATGCTAAGGCATGTGGACAATGTAAATGTATTATTGTTTGAGTTGCCAATAACTGACTGTGGGGGTGAATCCTTGAAAGTAATGGCCATGATATCACTAGAGGAAGAATGTAAAAACTATACGAGAGGGTTCATTATATCAAACAACCCCAAATTTCCCTTGATGAGGATGATAAACCTCCTTAGGATCCCAAGGAGAGAAACCAGTTAATGAAGAAAGGACCAGTGGTTGAATTATCAACCACCCCTAATGAATGGGAGCATGCTCTAGTTGCAGAATGTCATCCCAAAGTACCACAGAGACCTGCAGACCTAAGATTCCTTTTGACAGAAGGAACATGATGGGTCAGGAACATTCCAAAAGAAGGAAGGTAAGATATATACACAGGGACAACCAGAGAGGAGACACGAAGAGATGAGAGCGCACGATCGTAAAGGAGATGCATGGATCTCTCCAGGGGATAATGAATAGAATTTCACGATCTTGATGTTGGGTGAGCATCTAATAAACCTCGTTGAGGCCATAACAGAGAGAAATATCTAAAAGTTGCAGAGAACAGAACCTGAGTAGAAGCTGAACAGAGAAAGAATAATTGAGAACTGTGAGAGTTCCCTGGTGATATCATGGCTTGGCACGGGGGTGGCCAGAGTGACAAGAATGAATGCCTCTGAGCCTATGGTTGGGTGGAAGGAAGAACACCCACAATAAATTAGTTGGCTATGACTTGTAATAGATAAGTAATCACATATATGGTGTATGAATTAGATATACTGTGAATGTTTTCAGGAATGTGCATGGTTTCTTAATGGATATATTGTATCCCTTCTATTTTTGCTTGGTTGTATAACTAGGAAAGTAAGAAATTATATGGTTCAGACACGATTTGTACTCGTAAATGCTTGTGTCCTATGGTGGCCTAATCTAGAGCCATGAATTGTGAGTTCATCGACCTTAGGTATAGTTTCATGTATGCATGTCAACCCTCCTAGTTGTTCTGAGTCCCTTGGAGGAGGAGTTTGTTAAGCTCAGGAGAGGTAGTGACAATATGCACCAGCTCTCTGCGAGGCAAGCAGAGACCGAGGACCCCTTAAGTTCTATAATTTATGAAGGAGCACAAGAGGTGTGCATAAGACCCTTCTATGTGTTAAGTCTAGGATAAAGAGCGCAACACTCTTAAATCCTTCATAACTGATGAAGCTCAGGAAGGATAGAGAGATTTAGGTATCGAAATGGAATACCCTTTCGTTTGGAATATGAACGGATGATACGCGTTCGAGAGGATCCAAGGTCTGTCACGACCGCTGGATTTGAAGAAGGAGAGCAGGCATTAACGCCTTGACTACTTCTGTCTTCGCAAGTTCACAGATCGGGAGATTCACGTGATAGTGCGGCCAGGTCTTCCAAAATACGAAGACACGAAATAACCTGGATTATGGATCTATGGATCTATTGGGACCCACCTTGACCGTCAGATCTATGAGTTTGGAGTTCGTGTGACGAAAGAATTGCGCATTGGTGAGACTAAACCTCTGAAGTAGCGATGTGACCTGGACCATAGATCCAAGGATCTATCGGGACCCTCCTTGATCATCAGATTGGCGAGATCAGAGTTCACACATTGGGAGAATCTCACATTGGTGCAACTAAACTTCTGAAACCAGAAGTTGCGATGTGATTTGGACCGTTGGATCGGGGAAGGTCATGGACCATCGATTTGACGTGAGTAGATTAACGCAAAGACTACGCGCGAATTCAAAATTACCTAAGGACCAAGCTTTTCAAAAGCGCGAATGAGGTCTAAGAGGTGAACTTGTTTCAAGTTCGTAATATCAGGTGGGAAAGAGGAAGTCGAGACCCATATGCTAGGGCTCATAGGGAGTAAATCGAAGGTCGAGACCATCGAAACATCTGATATCTTCCAAGTCGGGAAGAAGGTGAAAGATTAGGAAGGATAGAGGCCTAGAAGAACTCAAAGGAGGAGAGAGGGTTGAATTCACCTTGTGGAAATCGAATGTCCATAAGGGGCGACGCCAATTTATTTGGCAAAGATTCATTGAAATCCTGGATGGACGGTAGAAATCCATGGAGGGAGAAGCGTAGAAAAGTGGAGAACATATTTGAGCCATTAGATCTAAGTGCGTGGACCAAAAGCTGTTGGATCCTAAGGAAAGTGCACGATACAAGTTCCAAAGTCATTAGAACCGTCCATTGTCAGAGTTGATAGGTGGCAACAGATCCAGTAGTTTGAGAACTAGAACTT
Source organism: Picea sitchensis (assembly GCA_010110895.2). Classification (NCBI taxonomy): domain Eukaryota; kingdom Viridiplantae; phylum Streptophyta; class Pinopsida; order Pinales; family Pinaceae; genus Picea; species Picea sitchensis. The sequence continues at coordinate 75,113 of SNQJ01S0048230.1, read as the reverse complement.
CGAAAGATTTGAGAGGGGAAGAGTGGAGTTGATTCTAGCCATCGGTGCTAGAAAGGACAAGTGGCGAGAGATTAACGTTTCGCTGACTTGCAATGCAGGGAAGTCAAAGGCAAAATCGTGAGGACTCACAAGATATGAACTCACGAGTTGTTCTGAACCGTAGGAACATGAAAGACCATGGACCATTGATCTGACTCTATCGAAAGATCAAGGATGAGAAGAGTCATGGTGGACTCACATCCAAATACCCGAGACATGAACTCACGATTTGATTGCAACCGTCGATTGAAGGGAGACCGTGGACCATTGATATGACTCTATCGGAATATCGGGGATCGGAAGAGTCAGGGTGGACTCACATCCAAATACTCGAGACGCGAACTCATGATTTGATCATAGCCGTCGATCGAAGGGAGAGTGTGGACTGTATATTGGGTTTTGGAGGGAGTTCGCATATTGGAATTCAGAGAGGAGAAGTGAACTGCCCTCGGGAGACGTGAAACATGAAGTCTTGAAGCACTTGGTAGTTGGGCCCCAGGTTATCACCCAAAGTCTTAATCGAAGGAGCTCAGAGGGAGGAGCTAGCGCCTAGAGGATTCTTCGATCAAGAAATCGGTATTTTGGGAGTTGGGAGAATGAAGGTGAATCATATCGGGAGTTTCGATACGCAAAATCCCGACGTGATCTGGACTGTCAGATCGTGGAAGAATCAGGACTGTTGATCTGTGGCGAGGATATATCGACATTTCAGATATCGAGAGAAGGAAGGTGAGTGACCCTCCAACTTCGCGAAACGTGAAGTCCCGATAAGCGCTTGAGGTTGAGCCCTAGGTCACAGCTGGTGGTCATATGAAGGAGGAGCTAGCAAGTGTCAGGCCCTTGTTGGGAGATCAAATATCGGCAGAGTCGAGGTGACTCATATGCAAGGACCCAATACACGATTTCACGACGCACTCGTTAGTTAGGCTTGTGGTCATGTAGAGGGGGGCTTGCGCCTGGTGCTAGTTCGCACGGGTGAAGTCTCGCAAAGACCCATGGATTGATTTCTTAGAGATTCCAATAGGGAACCGAAGAGTTTCTTCAACTCAGGAATTTTGAAGGTACATTGACCAGGATTAGAGACCATGGATGGAGGATTCAACTAATTGAGGAATTTTATTTTTATTTTTATTTATTTATTTTATTTTATTTTTATGCCCCGTCTGGGTGTGTTACAAATTGGTATCAGAGCATGGTTACAACACTTTTCCTGCTTGGGCTCATGCACGAGTCGCATAAAGAGGTATTTTTATCTGCATTTACTCCTTGAGGAGAAGGATTGCAGATTGAACTTGTGATTTTGGGAATTCTTGTTCAATTTCAACAGAAGAATTTCTTTAACCCCTTTGTCAAATTGGTAACTACTCTTACCGGATTAGGGATATCATAATTAACAGTGATAATAAAATTTGAATGTGAATAGTTGAAGATGGGAGGGTTCTATCAAGGGTAGCTGAAGCCTAAAAACCAAATGACATGATGTTAGTGACACTGCCTCTAAGCATGGGCAACTGGAACATTAGGCATTGATGATGGCTGGTTATATAATGGTTAATGCCTTTGTGGGCTTAAAGGAATTTGATAGGATCAGGTAGGATCCTTGGAAGTATAATTACTGCTCTATATTAAACTCAGAGTATATAAGGACTCATGACCAGGGGAAAGGTGAGATGGTAAAGTCCTATAGAAGTTGAGGCAAGAAGGTTTTTCTTGCCAGCTGTTATAGTATAAAAGGGAAAGTGACCCTGGATGGTTATTTCCTTGAGAAAAGGCAACATCAGTATGAGTTATAACTTTAATATTAGTCATGTAAGCGACCGTAATCTCTAACTAAAATAACACTAATGATAAAACTAAGCTAGTATGATGAATACTTAGTTGTGTGTGTATGCTTGAGTGAAATGATTTAAAGCATTGTGAAGCTTCTTGATATGAAGCCTGATATTAATACCAGTTAGGTATGAATGATACTAAATGTGCAAGTGATGCACATGTATGATGTAAGAGTATAAGTATACTAAAAGCCCAATATGGTTGCCTTGATGAGTGAAATGTGAGGCAAGAATAACACTTGCCAAGATTGAATGAATACCATGGATGCATGGTTGACTCTGTTATGAAGAGTCATGAAAGTTCTGTTTTGAATTATAGATTAAGGTCAATGTGCTCCATGTTCCCAAGAAAAGCCAACACAAATCAATGAAAGAGTAAATGAGCAAGGATGCTCTGTTGTCATGATAAGAGGCAAATGATTATGCCTTTGAGGATCACATGATAATGATTGTAAAAAATCATGAGTTCACTGATTTTAAAGTAGAGATGTATGTAGGCTATGAAATATACCTATGGAAATTGCACACAGGCTTATGATTATGAGTATAGCTAAGTACATCATGGATGTAAGTTATCAAAAAATAGAATATGTGTGGATGCATAACCTAGAATGCATGTCAGAAATGTATGTCTATGTCCCTTAAAGAATGATTATTAACAAGATGAATCTAATTCAAGCTTGAGGCCATCAAAGATAGTGATGGATATGCAATAAGGAAGTTGCATGCCGAAGGAGTTCCCTGTGGAGGAATTGTGTGAAGACTCTATCAGGAAAACAAGGTCACAACCTTAACGACTGCTGAGAATTAAGTAGTGAGCCACAATCTTACACACACACACACACACACACACACACACACACACACACACACACCAGAATCCTAGATTACATTTTGAAAAACATCATGTATAGAAGACTAATAAATGAATATTGACCATTATTATAACCGAATGGTAATGTGCAGGATGCATAGGTTCATGATTCATTATGGGAAAAATATTTTTCTATTAAAGCATGCTGATGTATCCTAAGAGATAGGATGAGCCTAACCCAAGGCTGCTTAGGAAAAGAGTAGAAAGATCACAATAAGAAGTAGATTGCATAAGTAAAGGGGGGAAAAAGGAGGAACACTTTCCTCACCCTAAGAACCCTAAATTGTTTAACAGAGCCGTAGGATTAAACGAGTAGTTGTGGAAACCGATATAGTTGATAAAAGGTAGGTAAACCCTCTGAGTATGATTAAATGAATAAATGAGTACATTTAACTGATTAGGATTGGTTGAAGCCATGATTAAGAAAAGGCAGTGAGGCCTTAGAGATAACTCGACTGGGCTGAAAAGTCCCAGGCAGTGTAGAAAGAGTTGGAAGAAGGGGAGAGTCCTCAATTCTTCCTTGCTGAGTATTATGTTTTCTCTTGGACAAGAAAGATGATTTACTAATAAAAGTAAATGTTTTGACACCATAGTAATAAGGATTGTATTGCTGAAGATACAATCGAAATCTTTTTGTGTTGCACTTGTGGAAACATTTGAGGATAATGTGATGAAGTGCATGACGATATGCTAGGACATTTTGAAGATATTTTATGAATTCAAATGTTATGATACATGCATTTGGTTTAATATTACAACTAATGTAATTGTGACTATGATGATGCATGCTATGTATAGAAAGGAAATGGAGCTATTGAGGAAGACAGTTGCCAATGATGGGAAACCTCAAGCAGAGGATGACTATGAGAAAGCTACGGTTGAAAGATTGTTGACATGGATGTAAAAGTCCCCATAAAGCACTGTTGATGAGGTAAAAATCAGAAAGAGGGTGCTAGCAGCCAAGAACATGTATACAAATGTTCATGCTTATGTGGCTCAGGGTATGAAATGATTCAGGTGAGAATCCCTTCTAAAATATTTTACTGTCTCATGTTATGCACGGAATTTGAAAGGGCAGTGGTATGCCATGGATACCCAAGTAGGGTATGATTCGGGAAGAAGAACCCGAATGTTGGAGGTGTGAACCTCTGGCAGTAAAGACTAAATATATGATGCAACAACATTTGAACCAAATGATCTATGTTGACTCAAAAGGTCAAAAACCTTTACTAAGAGAATTTTTTGGGTGGCCATGAGTGTTGGCACCTTGGTTATTAATGAATGAAGAATGCTGAAAGGCATTCACGTGAAACTTTTGAGTTTCATGTGTACTGATTTGCGAACGTGATCAACCTATAGCAGGAAGCATGGTCATGCTATAAGAGTGAATGAAAATGAATAAGCCATATGAGGAAAAGTTTGGTTAAATCCCAACACACCATGGCCAAGAAACAGTCATAAAGTGTGACGAAATTGAAAACAATGCAAAGAGTGCATCGGGTATGAATGTGGCCGTGAATACTGGCACATTTGTAAATCCTTTGAAATGTTGAATTACGTTTTGAAAGGTTTGGTATGTTGAAATGAGGCATAGGCAAGGAATGATATTTCCTTTTTATATTTACACAGATAAGATAAACTATTAGTATGTATGGTATGGATGCATGAGCGGCTAACAATTTGTTTGGCCATGCAAATAATGAATTGCAGGGAGAAAAGGGTCTTGGATATGGCAGTGTTGTAAGCCCATAAGGAAGACTGATTTTCTGCTGAGCCAAACTGCAAGGAATGGTATTTCATTTTTGAGAAAGTGAATTTGATTGTTAGTATGCACAATTCTGAAATTGTTTGTGATGACGTTGTAAAGGTGCAATAAAAATGTATGTGCATGGAAAAGCTAACAATTTGTTTGGATGATTGAAGTTGAAAGTGAAGGAAGCAAAGGGGTCTTGGATATGGCAGCGTTGTAAGCCCATAAGGAAGGCCAATTGCCTGCTGAGATAAAATGTTATGAGAAGGAAAGTCCCATAATTATGAACCTGGTTCCTGTGCGGAACAAATATGAAAAGAAAATGTGGAATTGGAAATATGTAGGTGACAGATTTACAAGGAAATTCTGAATTTAAAATTTATGATGATGTCTCATGAATTTTCGTATGCCTATGATAGAGGTGAAAGGAAAGAATCCACGAAGAGTGCAAAGACGAGAGACTGAGCTCTTGGTTTCGAGGAAGAACTGTGAAAAAGGGTATGTTCTGATCGCAGGAAATAGATACTGACTCGCGAGAAGGAGAGTAATCTTCATCCCTATCTATGAATGACTCGGAAGAAGGAGAGTAACCTTCGTCCCTATCTATTTCTGTGACAGGAGAAGGAGAGTAACCTTCGTCCTTAAATTTCATTGAGCCGGAAGGCTGTCAAGATGAAAAGCATGAAAAATGGCTACTGCTGATCCATGAGAACCTCGTGATAAGCCATGATCACCTAAAATATATTGCGTTAAGGTAACACAAGCCAGAGGGACACCTCGACATAAAAATTATGAGGGAAGCCTCGACTGTAAGACTTGATAGAGTCTCTGAAATTCTTCCTGTGCGAGAAAACCTTGGCAGGGAAAGATGGATCACCCAAGGGACTGTATAGCAGTGAATGGGATGCCTAAGCCTGGGCCTGGAGGGTGAGTGACCACACAAAAGAGGAGACCTTAATAGTTCTTGTAAACTATTGGGATCATGCACACGGTGGGTAGTTCTTCCTATGTGAGAAAACCTTGGCAAGGCAAGATGGATCACCCAAGGGACTGTATAGTAGAGAAGGGGATGCCTAAGCTTGGACCTGGAGGGTGAGTGACCGCAAGGAAGATGAAATATTGATAGTTATGGTAAACTATTGATTGGGATCATGCACCTAATGGGTACGTCAAGGAAAAACAATGAGTCTGGATAACAAAATAGCCATGTGGATACAAATCCGCAAATTGCGCAGATAATTATTGTGCTAAGATCCTTAGAATTTTTTTTACAATGTTATCACATGAGACTATTATTAATATGCTTGTTTTCCAAGAATTATTGAAATCAGGTGATAGAGATTAAGGGTCTGAAACAAGGCCTGACCGAGAAAGAAGGATCGAGATTTCTGAAACAAATGAATGAGAAAGGCATGACATGTGTTTTTGAGAAAGAACATCGAGGAGGGTGTTCCTTTAAGGGGGAGGGAATTGTAACATCCCTGTTTCCCCTAGTTTGTAATTAATAATAAAATAAGAACTACCATGCTAAGACATGTGGACAATATAAATGTATTATTGTTTGAGTTGCCAATAACTGACTGTGGGGGTGAAGCCTTGAAAGTATTGGCCATGATATTACTAGAGGAAGAATGTGAAAACTATATGAGAGGGTTCATTATATCAAATAACCCCAAATTTCCCTTGATGAGGATGATAAACTCCTTCAGATCCCAAGGAGAGAAACCAATTAATGAAGAAAGGACCAATGGTTGAATTATAAACCACCCCCAATGAATGGGATCATGGTCTAGCTGCAGAATGTCATCTCGAATTACCACAGAGACCTATAGACCCGAGCTTCCTTATGACATAAGGAACATGATGGGTCAGGAACCTTCCAAAAGAAGGAAGGTAAGATAGATACACATGGACAACTAGAGAGGAGACACGAAGAGATGAGAGCGCAAGCTAGTAAGGGAGATGCACAGAGCTCTCCAGGGGATAATGGATAGAAGGTTTCAAGCTTTATGCTGGGTGAGCATTTGATAAACCTCGCTGAGGCCATAACAGAGAGAAATATCTGAAATTTGCAGAGAACATAACCCGAGTAGAAGTTGAACAGAGAAAGAATCCTTGAGAACTGCGAGAGTTCCCTGGTGATATCATGGCTTGGCATGGGGGTGGCCAAAGTGCCAGGAATGAATGCCTATGAGCCTATGGTTGGGTGGAAGGATGAATACCCACAACCAGTTAGTTGGCTACCACCTGTAATAGATAAGTAATCACATATCTGGTGTATGAATTGAATATATTGTGAATGTTTTCAGGAATGTGCATGATTTCTTAATGGATATAATGTATCCCTTCTATTTCTGCTTGGTTGTATAATTAGGCAAGTAAGAAATTATATGGTTCAGACAAGATTTGTACTCGTAAATGCTTGCATCCTGTGGTGGCCTAATGTAGAGCCACAAACTGTGAGTTCGTCGACCTTAGGTACAATTTCATGTATGCATGTTGACCCTCCTAGTCATTCTGAGTCCCTTGGAGGACAGAGTTTCTTAAGCTCAGGAGAGGTAGTGCAGATATACACTGGCTCTCTACGAGGTAAGTAGAGACCGAGAACCCCTTAATTTATATACTTTATGAAGGAGCGCAAGAGGGGTGAAGAAGACCCTTCTATGTGTTGAGTCTAGGAGAAAGAGCACAATGCTCTTAAATCCTTCATAACTGACAAATCTCAGGAAGGATAGCGAGATTTACGTATCAAAAGGGAATACCCTTTTGTTTGGAATATTAACAGATGAGACCCGTTTGGGAGGATCAAAGGTCTGTCACGACTGCTGGATTTGAAGAAGGAGAGCAGGTGTTAACACCTCCACTACTTCAGTCTTCACAAGTTCACACATCGAGATATTTGTGTGATAGCACGACCAGGTATTCCGAAATCAGAAGAGATGAAATAACCTAGACCGTGGATCTATGGATCTATCGAGACCCACCTTGACCTTCGAATTTGTGAGTTCGGAGTTCACGCGACGGAAGAATCACGCGTTGGTGTGACTAAACCTCCGAAACCTGAAGTAGTGATGTGACCTGGATTGTATATCCAAAGATCTATCAGGACCCTCCTTGACCATCAGATTGGCGATATCAGAGTTCACACATTGGGAGAATCTCATGTTGGCACGACTAAACTTCTGAAACCAAAAGTTGTGATGTGATCTGGACCATTGGATCAAGGAAGGTTGTGGACTGTAGATCCGACGTGAGAAAATTAACGCAAGGAGTACGTAGGAATTTGAAATTCCCTAAGGACCAAGCTCAGAAGAGACAAGCACTTTTCAAAAGTGCGAATGAGGTCCAAGAGGTGAACTTGTTTCAAGTTCGTAATTTGAGGAGGGAAAGCGAAAGTCGAGACCCATACATTAGGGCTCACAGGGGGTAAATCGAAGGTCAATACCTTCGAAACATCTGAGGCTTGGAAAAACTCAAAGGAGGAGAGAAGGTTGAAGTCACCTTGTGGAAATCAAATATCTATAAGGGGCGACACCAAGTTATTTGTCAAAGAGCCATTGAAAGCATGGACAGACGGTAGAAATCTCTGGAGGGAGAAGCACAGAAAATAGGAGAATAGATATGAGCCATTAGATCTGAGAGCATGGACCAACAACCATTGGATCCTAAGGAAAGTGCATGAGACAAATTCCAAAGTCATCAGAACCGTCCATTGTCAGAGTTGATAGGTGGCAATAGATCCAGGAGTTCGAGAACTCAGACTTCAGAAGATTTGCAAGGGGAAGAGTGGAGTTGATCCTAGCTGTCGGTGCTGGGAAGGAAACGTGGTGAGAGATCATCATTTTTCTGACTCACAACATGGGGAATTCAAAGGAAGAATCGTGAGGACTCACTTGATCCAAAATCCCAAGTTGAACTGGAACTTAGGGTCACAAAAGACCGTGGAACGTTGATCTGACTCTATCGGAAGATCGAGGATCAGAAGAGTCAGGGTGGACTCACATCCAAATACCTGAGACACGAACTCACGATTTGATCACAACCATCGATCGAAGGGAGACCGTGGACCATTTATATGACTCTATAGGAAGATCGGGGATCGAAATATTCAGGGTGGACTCACATCCAAATACCCGAGACACGAACTCGTGATTTGATCACTGCCATCGATCGAAGGGAGAATGTGGACCATATATTGGGTCTTGGAGGGAGTTTGCATATCATAATTCAGAGAGGAGAAGTGAACTAAACTCGAGAGATGCAAAACACGAAGTCCCGAAGCACTTGATAGTTGGGCCCCAACTTATCTCTCAACGTATCAATCAAAGTAGCCTAGCAGGAGGAGCTAGCGCCTAGAGGATTCTCCGATTAGGAAATTGGTATTTTGGGAGTTAGGAGAACAGAGGTGAATCATATCGAGAGTTCTAATACGCGAAATCTCGATGCGATCTAGACCATCAGATTGTGGAAGATTCAAGATCATTGATCTGTGGCGAGGAGATATCGATATTTCAGATATCAGGAGAAGGAAGGTGAGTGACCGTCCCGATAAGCGCTTGAGGTTGAGCCCCGGGTCACAACCGGTGGTCATATGAAGGAGGAACTAGCAAGTGTTATGCCCTTGTCAGGATATCAAATATCGGGAGAGTCTAGGTGACTCACATGCAAGGACCCGATACGCGATTTCACGACATGCCCATTAGTTAGGCTTGTGGTCACGTAGACGGGGCTTGCACCTGTTGCTAGTTCGCATAGGTGAAGTATCACAAAGACCCATGGATCAATTTCTTAGAGATTCTAGTAAGGAACTGAAGAGATGCTTCAGCTCAGGAATTTTGAAGGTCCATTGATTAGGATTAGAGACCATAGATGGAGGATTCGAGTAATTATGGAAAAATAATTATTTATTTATTTATTTATGCCTCGTCGTGGGTGTGTTACAACATTGATGACCGACGAAGCACCAATGGAACATCTTTCTACTTAGATGAGTGTTTAGTATCATGGTTAAGCAAGAAACAATCATCAATATCCTTAACTACAGCCAAGGCAGAGTATATTGCAGCAGTATCATGTTGTACACAGGTTCTATGGCTGAAACAAACTCTGAAAAATATACAAGTTGAGTATAATGATCCCATTCCAATCTATTGTGATAATACAAGCGCCATCAATATTTGATATACCCACAACAAAAAACACCTAATATCCTCCAGACAACCTTTGAATTCAATCCAGAAAGAAGAGCATAAGGAAAAGTCAAGTCGATCAACGACAAAGGACCAATGCCATAAGGGAAGTCATACAAGCCTACACAACTTCAAAAATCAACAAGTCCAACACCAAATAATTTTGTCTATCTCTCTCTTTCTCTCTCTTTCTATCTCTCTTTTTCTACCAAATGTAAGAAACAAACCCCATATTTGTTAGGATGAGAAAGGAATTGACGAGGGGAGGGGAGGGGGCGGGGGGCGCGATATGTTGTAAGGGCTTGTCGACTTTGTCGAATAGACCTAACATTCGACTAAGAATTAGTCGGTCGATTGTCAAAGTCAGAATTACAATTCGATCGAAGTATCTGTTAACCCGACCAACCCAAAAAGTTAAGTAGTTACAACTTCTTGGAAACTAAACATATATGTATAAATAGATGATCATGTATCAAGGAAAGTGTCTCTTCTTTGTGTTGTATTGACACATATATAATAGAGTGTTTTTTCTTTTGCTTCCACTACTTTGGGTATGTCTTTTCTTATGGGTATATATATATGTAAACTCTATGCATTTGTTGCTTATGTGATGGACTACTGGTAACATTCCCTACTTTTCCCTAGATTACAATAGACATTATGGATTTGTAGTGGTGCTATTTCAACCGACCAATGTACTAGTTGTATTTATGTGCTTAATGAATGACATATTCAGAAATTATCTGGACAAGTTTGTCATTATATTCTTGGATGGCATACCCATTTATTCTAATTCAGAGGAAAATCATGAACATCACTTGAGGTTGGTGTTGAAATTACTAAGGGAACATCAATTGTATGCCGAATTAAGAAAGTGTTATTTTTACCAAGAAAAGATGCATTATTTGGGACACATTATTTCAGAAGAAGGTACAACAATAGATATTGAAAAAAATTGAAGCCATTAGAGGATGGCCAACACCAAGAAATGTTTCAGAAATTAGATCCTTTATGGGATTAGACGGATTCTACATGATATTTATAAAAGGATTCTCTAATATTGCTCATCCCATCACTTCTTTTAAAAACAAGAGAATTAAATTTGAATGGAAAGAAGAGTGTGAAGAAAATTTCAATTTGTTGAAAGAATTACTTAGTAGTGCACCTAACTTAAATACTACTAACCCAAATGAGAATTTTGCGGTATGTACAAATGCATGCAAACAATGAATTGGTGGAATCCTCATGCAAAATGGACACGTTAATAGTTATGAGTCCATAAGTCTTAAATAACATGAGAGGAATTATGACACATGATTTGGAGCTTGCTTCCATAGTTCATGCATTGAATATGTGGAGGGATTATCTCATGGGAAATAGATTCAAACTAAGGAAAAACCATAGTGGTCTGCAATTTCTTTTTGAACAACCAACTTTGAATGCAAAGCAGATGAGATGGATGAAATTTTTAAGTGAGTATGATGTTGACATCAATCATATCAAAGGAAAAGGAAATAAGTTTTTTGATGCACTCATCATAAGGATACATCTCATGCATGCTACAACCATTAGTATGCACCAGTCATATTTGAAGAGAAGAATTTTGGATGCTACTGTTACATATCAACATTACCTACAAGCAAAAGAAAGTTTACAATAGGAAAATGTAGAACATAAAATTAAAGAGTATGAGGTTAAGTAAAATGGATTACTTATGCATAAGAATAGAATTTATGTTCCTAGTTCTAGAAAACTTAGGAATTTGGTACTAAAAGAAATGCATAATATTCCATATGTCAGACATTCAGGCTACCAAAAAACAATTGCAGTCGTAAGAAGTTAATTCTTTTGGGTTGGGATGAAGAATGATGTTGTTGAATACAATGCCAAATGTATGGAATGTCAGAGAGTGAAATTTGAACATAGACACCCAACGGGTTTGCTACAACCATTACCAATTCTAGAGAATAAATGGGAAGTGGTAACCATTGATTTTATCACTAAGTTTCCCAGAACAATAAGGAAACATGATTCAATAATGGTAGTGGCTGATATATTGACAAAGATTGCTCATTTTGTTCCCATAAAGATGACTCATATGACAATGAATATTGCAAAATTTTACATGAGGGAAATTGCTATGTTGCATGGAATACCTAAGGAAATTGTTTCAGATAGAGACAAAAAGTTTACTTCAAATTTGTAGAGGGGATTATTTAAGGGATTTAGTACAAATATGAATTTTAGTACAACATATCATCCATAGTCATATGAAAATATAGAGAGAGTCCATTTGAAGCTTTGTATGGTAGGAAATGAAATACTCTAGTGAGTTGGGACAACCAAGCAAGCAAAGTAGTACTTCGGCCAGAATTGCTCAAGGATATGAAATATTAGATGGTTAAAATTAAGAAAAATTTGAAGGAAACACAAGACAAACATAAAATTTATGCAGACAAGGATAGGAAAGCTATAGAATTTAAAGTGAGAGAGCACGCGATTTGAAAGTGAAGCCCAAGAAGAGCTCATTGAAGTTGGGTAATTGTATAAAGCTACCAACCATATTCTATGGTCCATTTGAGATATTGGATAGAATAGAGCCAGTTGCATACATGCTTGCATTACCTATATCCATGAATGTGCATAATGTATTTCATGTCTCTTTGATGAAAAAGTATGTACATGATCCTAACCATGTTATTGATTGGAATTTTATTCAGGTGGAACCATAAGGAGACTTTCAGGTCCAACCAATGTGCATATTGGACAGAAAATTCAAAATGCTCCAGAATAGAGTCAAAACTGGTAAAATTTCAGTGGACATGCTATGGTCCTGAATATGCTGATTTATATTTTGTACATGCACTAAGGAAAATGCCAAAATAAGGGGGAGGGGAACATAATACATTTTTTTGAGTCCCCATATTAAATAATGCATTTTCCTTATTTGATGAAAGGTCAAAGTGCATGAAAAATTAAAATAGGTTGGTGGTTCAAAAAATCCTTAGATGATGATAATTTTAAATAAACATAAACACCTGCTTGATTTTCAAAACAAAATGATCGCTTGACTATTTTGCGAATTACATGTGAAGAAATTATCTAACCAAATCCACTTTAATGATAAATAACTTGCAAATAATTGAACTTGAAATGAACAACAATAATATAATCACATACAAAATTTGGAAAAAGCGAAGTGTTAGCACCAATTCTTGCAAGCGGGGTGTTTTTCCCCGATTTCATACCCTTGATGTAAAATGCGAAGAAATGGGGTTTGAAAACCCATCAAATGCATTCTAGTCCAAGGTCACAACCATGAGTGCAATAAGCATCGCACAAAAAATCCATTTCGGGTGGAAAATGCAAGCAGGCGAGTGACTCCAATATTCAATGGTGAGGATCGACCAATGGAACAGATTGTCAGTCGACGGATATTTGCGACCGACAGAATTGTGCCATATTTAGCACAGGTCAGGCCCGTGATCTCCCCGAAATGATCCAGGCCGTTCGATCTGGATAGACACGTGGTGCACGATTAGGCTCTATCGCCTCTTCGTGCATCACGACATTGAAGAACGAGGATCATCCTCCTCCCAGCCGCGAGATGCGAAGTGTTGAAGGCGTCCAGGACCCGGACCCACAATATTGCCAAGATGATCAATATCATCCATCTAGGGGGGCGTGTGGTGTGCGATTAGGCTATGTCACCACCTCACCTTTCGTAGCTTTGAAGCACAAGGAGAAGCCTCCTCCTAGCCATGAGATGCGAAGTGCCGAAGGCATCCAGGACCCAGGCCCACAATATTGTCGAGATGATCAAGATCGTCCATCCAAGGGGACACGTGGCGTGCGATTAGGCTATGTCACCACCTCACCTTTCATAGATTTGAAGCACAAGGAGCAACCTCCTCCTAGCCACGAGACGTGAAGTGCCAAAGGCGTCCAGGACCCAGGCCCATAATATTTCTGAGATGATCAGGACCATCCATCCAGAGGGACGCGTGGTGCATGATTAGGCTATGTCACCACCTCACCTTTCGTAGCTTTGAAGCACATGGAGAAACCTCCTCCCAGCTGCGAGACATGAAGTGTCGAAAGCGCCTTTGAAGATAGGCACAAGGTCACAACTCGTGGTCACTTGGGGGTAATAGAAAGAACTACACAAAGGGCCGAAGCACCAAGTTTAGCTACAGAAGGGATCATCGCGTTCTCCAGAGACCAGTTCGGCTCGACCTCGATCTTGGTCCTCACTAAAAATAAATGAAGGTGGATGGAGGTAGTTGAAACCTCGACTTACTCATTAAATGCAAAGCATGGAGGTTCTGACAGACAACCTGCCTGAGATGGTCCTGTATGCTGGTTTTCTCCAAAGAAGTCATGCCGAGTCCTCGTTTGACTAGAGGAGTCTGCACACACTATTTTAGCCTTTAATATTTCAACTACCTCCCCTGCAAAGGCCATGCAAATTTAAGGTGATGTCTGACAAAGGAGTTTAGGCCAGATTTGACTGAGGAGATGCCACACCTTGAAAGTCCTGAGACACCTCTGCTGGGGAAAATGGAGGAGTATATGTAGGCATTTTTGCCATTTTGGTAGGTATCGATGGTTGAGCTAGGCTCCCAATTGTAAAGTTTTAACGAAGCACTGGTTTCTCTGGTTATGTATTGGCACTTGAGACTTCTTGCCTTATGAATGTCAGCTTCTTTCCATCTCTTTGTTTACACTATGTTAGAACAACTAAGAATTGGAGGATCCAGTCGAGTTGCGCTGTTATAGGATGATGTAGGTTGGATCACTGTAATAGTTTCATTGTCTCTAATCAGTTCTTGTATTTTCTCAACGCTGAATGATTTGGAATTGGAGGATCTAGTCAAGTCACCCTTCAGTTCCTCGAAACTCAAAATCAAGAGGATCTTGTCTTCTGAGTTTTTCTTCCTCAATCTGCTGAAAGGCCTGATGCTCGAGGCAATCTTGCTCACTCATCTCACTAAGTCTTCTACCTACTCATTTTACAATCAACTCACTGACAGAAGTTAGATCAAGGCCTCCTTTGTTCTTTACATACCAGGCCTGGTCCCTGAGTTAGAGTGATACCTTCCTGGGTCTCTACCCATTTGATCACCCATTAAATTTATTTGTGACATAAACTGATGGGTGTCGGGCTCTGCTCTTGTTGCAATCCAGGAGTGACTTCCAACGCCAACATTTCTGGCGTCGTTGTCGGGGATGAAGTTGAATATTTTCCCTGGGTAGAACGACATTGAGTCTCTAATTCTGAAGGTGCATCAGATATTAGATCCCTACAAGATTTCTACTGTGCACCTGGCGACTCCAACATTTCCACTTCACTGTCTCAGTTGTAGCTATTTTTAGCGCACCTGAAAGCTGACCCCGAGGATCTTTCTCAAGAAGGTTTCAGCAGCTGCTTTCTCATCTTGAGAAGCTCCCTTGGGTAATGACAACATTAAGATCTGGCCTTTGATGGTGAACAAAGACCAGACACATTCGAAGCTGCCCATTTTTCACCTGGAAACTCCATGATTCGAGGATCAATTGGCGACTCCACTGGTTCGATATGGAGAAAATCCCGGCTCGGAGGTTTGCTCCTTTTAATTTTTATGCTATTCCTGGTTTTCCTAATGATGTCCCTTCTCCGGATGAATGGAATGATTATTTTCCTAGATTTAGAGAGCGTGAAGAGGACAACCCTGCTCAACATCTCTGGGAGTTTCATGAACTCATGCATCAGTGGGAGATACATCATGAGGATGATTTATTGAAAATGTTCATGTTCTCTTTAGCAAGGGATGCTCGTAAATGGTATCATTATTTACCCCCTGCTAGCATTTCTTCACTCGCAGAATTTCATGCAGATTTCACCGCCTATTGTCAAAAGCTTTATCCCTTTGAGTTAATTTTTCATAATTGTTGTGAGGGATACAACAACTGTATACCAGATGGAGAGGTTTCTTATGTAGGCTGTGAGGATGATCCTGATGAATTGGATCAGAAATCAATCCTTTCTCATCCCCATTCGTCTGCATCAGAGGAAGGTTAGGAGAATGATGAAAATCCTGAGGAGGAAGAAGATGCTTTGGGCGAAACTTGGGAACTGATAAAATATATCACCGCCCAACTAGCAAGGTTGGAATCCGAAGACAACAAAGAGGAATTTCCAGTCCTTGAGGCAGATGTTCTTGGTAGCTCTATTGAAGAGGATATTGAAGATTTCATAGCCATAGAGACATTAGGTTCTGCCCCTGATAAACTTGTTGTCCCATATTTAAAGGAGGAAGTGATAGTAGAAATGGATTGTTCTCTTTTTCTTCATGATATTTCCCATGATGTGTTTACATTCGGGGTCGAAATGGAAGATCGGGAGATAGTTACATTTTTGCAAGATGGAGAAGCTTTGTTCTCCCCCTACTTTGATGATTATTTAGAAGAGGAGCAGCAGAACCCCACATCACCTTTTGTTGATAAGAGCATCCAGCCTATGTATGACATCTATGAATCAGATTCTGAGCTCGATATGCTGGATTTCCAAGAACAGACTGCAGAGCCTTGTCCTCTATTCACTAAGGAAAATTATCACGAGGAAATTAGTCATCCCAGTCCTTCAGGAGACGCTGAGAAGTACAAGGAAGAGCAGAGTTTTTCCACGGGTCCTGTTTATGACCATTATGAATTTGACCCTTGGGAGAGCCGAGAAGGAGAGCCAGAGGAGCATTTTGCTTTTTGTCTAGAGCCAGTCAGCAAGCAACCAACACCTGGGAACTTTCAGCCTACGTTAGTTGTCCACCCACCGGTGCTTACCAGGGATATTCAGCCTCACGTGAACAACTGTGTAGCAGAGGAGGTTGCCTGTTGCCAATTTTCTGGAGTCTTCCACTGGTCCTATGAGTCTGTGAAGGAATACATGGAGTTGTATTTCCTTCACAATTTGGAGCCGCCCTTTTTCGTCTCGACTTCAGTCTATAAGAAGGAGTTGAAGAACGTAACCGTTCTGCTGTCACGGTTACACCACCTGTTTGTAATCATCGACAAAAGGAAGGAGCTTTTGTTTAGGAAGTTGCTTGAATGACTATGGTGGAAGCTTGCTTTCACCTAGCCCTATGTAAAGGATTTTATTAGTTTAGGATTGTACATAAATAAGATCTTTGAGCATACATGTTTATCTTGTTTTGTTTTTACTTTTTGGCCTGTATTTCCAGCAGGGTGTTTTGAGATTGACTCCATAGCCCAACAGCCAGGCACTGGAACTGCAAAATGAGTTCTTAGAGAATCACATGGACGACTCTATACCCCATGGAGCCTAATTTTAGCACCAATTCTTGCAAGCGGGGTGTTTTTCCCCGATTTTAGACCCTTGATGTAAAATGCGAAGAAATGGGGTTTGAAAACCCATCAAATGCATTCTAGTCCAAGGTCACAGCCATGAGCGCAATAAGCAACACACAAAAAATCCATTTCGGGTGGAAAATGCAAGCAGGCGAGCGACTCCAGTATTCAATAGCGAGGATCAACCAATGGAACAGATCGTCAGTTGGCGGATATTTGCGGCCGACATAATTGCACCATGTTTAGCACAGGTCGGGTCTACGATCTCCCCAAAATGATCCAGGCCGTTTGATCCAGATAGACACGTGGTGCGCGATTAGGATCTATCACCTCTTCGCGCATCGCGACTTTGAAGAACGAGGATCAACCTCCTCCCAGCCGCGAGATGCGAAGTGCCGAAGGCGTCCAGGACCCCGACCCACAATATTGCCGAGATGATCAGGATTGTCCATCTAGGGGGACGCATGGCACACAATTAGGCTATGTTTCCACCTTGCCTTTCATAGCTTTGAAGCACAAGGATCAGCCTCCTCCCAACCACGAGACGCGAAGTGCCGAAGGTGTCCAGGACCCGGGCCCACAATATTGCCGAGATGATCAGGATCGTCCATCCAGGGGGATGCGTGGCACGTGATTAGGCTATGTCACCACCTCACCTTTCGTAGCTTTGAAGCACAAGGAGAAACCTCCTCCCAGCTGCGAGACACAAAGTGCCGAAGGCGTCTAGGACCCGACCCACAATATTGCCGAGATGATTAGGACCATCCATCCAGAGGGACACATGGCGCGCGATTAGGTTATGTCACCACCTCGCCTTTCGTAGCTTTTAAGCACAAGGAGAAGCCTCCTCCCAACCGCAAGACGCGAAGTGCCAAAATTGCCTTTGAAGATAGGCATAGGGTCACAACCTATGGTCACTTGGGGGCAATAGAAAGAACTGTGCAAAGGGTCGAAGCGTCGGGTTTAGCTACAAAAGGGATCACCGCGTTCTCCAGAGACCAGTTTGGCTTGACCTCGATCTTGGTCCTCACTAAAAATAAATGAAGGTGGATGGAGGTAGTTGAAACCTTGACTCACTCATTAAATGCAAAGCATGGAGGTTCTGAAAGACAACCTACCCGAGATGTTCATGTACGCTGGTTTTCTCCAAAGAAGTCATGTCGAGTCCTCATCTGACCAGAGGAGTCTGCACACGCTATTTTAGCCTTTAATGTTTCAGCTACCTCCCCTGCAAAGGCCATGCGAAGTTAAGGCGACGTCTAACAAAGGAGTTCAGGCCAGATTTGACTGAGGAGACACCACACCTTGAATGTCCTGAGACGGCTCTGCTGGGGAAAATGGAGGAGTATATGTAGGCATTTTTTCCATTTTGGTAGGTATCGATGGTTGAGCTAGGCTCCCGATTGTAAAGTTTTAATGAAGCACTGGTTTCTCTGGTTATGTATTGGCACTTGAGACTTCTTGCCTTATGAATGTCAGTTTCTTTCCATCTATTTGTTTACACTGTGTTAGAACAGCTCGAAATTGGAGGATCCAGTCGAGTTGCGCTGTTATAGGATGATGTAGGTTGGATCACTATAATAGTTGCATTGTCTCTAATCAGTTCTTGTATTTTCTCAACGCTGAATGATTTGGAATTGGAGGATCCAGTCAAGTCACCCTTCAGTTCTCTGAAATTTAGAATCAAGAGGATCTTGTCTTTTGAGTTTTTCTTCCTCAAGATACTGAAAGGCTTGATGCCGGAGGCAGTCTTGCTCACTCATCTCACCAAGTCTTCTACCTGCTCATTTTACAATCAAATCACTGATAGAAGTTAGATCAAGACCTCCTTTGTTCTTTACATACCAGGCCTGGTCCCTGAGTTAGAGTGATACCTTCCTGGGTCTCTAACCATTTGATCATCCATTAAATTTATTCGTGACATAAACTGATGGGTGTCGGGATCTGCTCCTGTTGCAATCTAGGAGTGACTTCCAACGCCAACACGGAGTTCACCCAATTGGGCTACCTCTCCAGGTCCACTTCCAATATAGACTTCTTTTTATTGATTCTCAAATTATTTCATTTTACAATGACCTTTTTACATGTTTCTCAAACAGAGAAACCGAGTGCACCGTTGAATTCCTGGCGAAAAATCATGCAAAATTGATATAAAATTATCGACGACATGCTTTATGGTGTTTCCTCATAACTTAGGTACCCTTGGGAACACTTTACGAGAATAAACCCTACATAAAATATGCCCCCTTAGAACCTTGGGTTGCATGCCATTAAATAGAGCATGCCCCTTGCAAGATACCAGATATATAAAATATGCAGAACAGGAACGAAATGCTAGAAATAACAGAATAACAGTAAAATATCCAGCATAATCTTCACAATACACAGAAATGATATACGAAATAGCAACAGAAATAGCACTTGAACAGA